>JAVJIF010017465.1:0-78991 GCA_038442645.1 Agave tequilana
GAGTGATTAGTCTCTAATTTTGCATAATTGTCATCACATTCTCACATTTATTTAATAATAAATTCTGCTAATAATACCTTGCTTGCTTGATCTTAGGTCAATGGTGTTCAAATGAAGAAGAAGACCCAAATCACCATTTATTTGGTGATTAAAGGGGTATTAAAATAGCTATTGACCTAAAGAGCTGGTTCTGTCAAAACCAGGGCGCCAAACCAGAAACCGGCAACTTTATCCGACAGGGCGATAACCAGACAACACATGACAGGCGGCGCCGCGCGCGCCGCAAAGGTATTGCCGCGGAAACGCGGCTTTTGCCGCGTTTCCGCGGCAATACGGCGGAGCCACGCGCGCCGTTTGCGGTCACTTCTTGTCCCCTGCGTCCCCCGTTCCTCTGAAGCTATAAATACCCCCCTGGGGGTCTTGACTGAGAGGGAGGAGAGTAGATTGAGAGTTAGGAGTAGTTTTGATTTCCATGTTGTAATTTAGTTTAGGTTAGGTTAGTTTCTCTTCTTCTTCCCATTGTATATTTCCATTTTTTAGATCTTGTATTAGGAGAAGGAGTGATCATGAGTGGAATGTAAGAGTACTTGTAGTAGAAGGTGACAAGCTATGAAAGGTGCTCTCTTTACCTCTCTTTGTTTTCTATCTAACTTCTTTTACTTGTGTAACTAGTTTTTCCCTCATGGCTCTAACTACTAACCATCTAACTAGTCTTACTTCTTTATGATAATCCACATGAATCTAATAGCCTCACTTTGGCCTTGCTTTTGCAAGAGCCATTGATGGCTCATGATGATGGATCTAACACTCTAACTTCCTAACCGCTAACAAGCTAACATTACTTTACTTCATGCTTGCTCTTATGGGTTTTTGATGATCTAAGTGTAGCTTGAACTTGTTTTGTTGTGTTGGGTTGTGATGAGTTACATATGAGTCATGCTTTGAATCGCTCTTGAACCAAGGACTAGTGATGGCCAATGATACGTGTCAGGCAACTATCACTAAGAGGTTAGCGTGTTGGTGGAGTCATTAGTAGTTAGTGCCGTGAGCTTTCTTTATTTTCCACTTATTTTAGAAATACAACAAAAATCACAAAGACATTCTTTTCAATGTTTCCCACTTCTTCGTATTTCACCGTAACTCTCTTTTCATTCTTTACTTTCTTTTCTTTTCATTCTTTAAAACTTTGAAGAAACTTTAACAAACACGTGAATCAACCGGTAAAGCTTCTATCGCCTCCCGTCCTTGTGGATACGACCCGTATAGCCACTTCGCTACTACGGAAGAATCGCAAAAGCAGTAACTTCGACCCACACTTCCTTCTCTTATTTTAGTACTTGCTTTGTCGCGATCAAATTTTGGCGCCGTTGCCGGGATGGGAATGGTTTGATTTCACAAGTTTGCTAAACTTTTCTCTTTGTTTTTTGGTGTGCAGGTTAAAGTTTTAGCATTGCGGAAGTCCACACTTGCTCAAGTGTGGTCGGGTAATTCTTGTATATTTTATATTCTGCTGCTAATTTTTGTTTATATTACCTGTGCACTGTAAATAATTGTAAGAACTAAAATACAGAATTGGATGCTTTAAAACGGTTTAGACATTTGCATCTAGGCACGTGTCAATTTTTTCTTTTCCAATACACTGTATTTTATTCTTTTGTTGTTGTGTTATTGATAGGAGGTGTATATATGGCATTGCATATAGTATAGGACAAACACTTCAGTGACTTACTTGCTTTTTTGTGTTCATCCTTATCTATATTGCACACTTGCACGAATTTAATTTAAGGGCAAAACCCAAGACAACATAAGGTGGGGAAGTTATTACCCTCCCTTGGCCCAAAAATCACCTCCCCACTTACACAACCCAAGCCTAAATAAAACTTGCTAGACGTTGGCCCCTAGGGACATCTCGGACTCATTTAGGAGATTGACCTAAGGGGGAAGTTGTTAGAATTTGACTCTTGCTAAATCGGTGTCTAAGGTTGGGATTGAGAGGCGAAACCTCGAAGAACGGTGGTTTGGCATAATTAGGCCCGTTGCTCCGGCACGGATACCTCCCACTGTCTTGCCCCTACCTGGCCGATTAACTTGTGGTCAGCTTCCGACAACAGACCCCCAGTGGACAGTCTAACCAGTTAGGAGTCGTCTAGGTCTAAGTCAACCCTAGCATAGGCTTGTTTTCTTTCTTCTTCTTTTTCTTGTTGTTTGTTTGTTTGTTTGTTTTTCTTTTTTTTTTTTTTTTTTGTCTTGATATGGATTTTAATAACAATAATTCTTTCAATTATAATATGGATCCATATTTCACTCCGACCTTATTTGACTCGGATAACTCTGACCCGGCAATGTACAACATAAACCAACCATATATGCCGGGTTGGGATTATCAGAATCAATATGACCCATATCCCCACCATATGACCCTAATTTTCAAAATAATTTCAACTCTTCACAGAGTTCATGGGATTCACCTACCCGAGTCAAAGTTTCAACCATCTTGTCCACAATTTTTACAATATTCATTCCCCAATTTTGATTCATATACTCCTTTCCTGAACCACCATTGAAGAAAAATCATCATTGGAAAGGAGTATGGAAGAGTCCCTACAACAAATGCAAAATTTGCTCAATTCACAATCCTTTCATATCAAACTCCACACACTTCTTTTCTAGAGCATCCCATTGAAGAAGAATCTGAACTAGAAAGCGTTGGGAAGTCTGTTGTGAAAGAATGCAAAACATGTTGGACTCATTCTCTCCACCAAATTTCAAGAGTCATACTCATCTTTTCCAGTCACATCAATTCAAAATGAACAAACTTCAATACTGGACTTGAGTATAGAACCCTTGCGTGAGTCCGAGCAGCAACCGCAAAATCCGACAGACTCACCATCTCTCCACAATTTCCAAAATCCACTTCCATATTCATATTTTCAAGAACCAATCACAAAGAATATGGAAGACATGATTCCGAATCCAAATTCTGTTACACGGCCTATCAGTAAGTTAGATTCACTTTTGAGCGAATTGATCAATGAGAGCGAGGAAAGCCTTTCTTGTCAAATTTTGACCGATTCCTATATCCCTAGCTCTACTGATTGGACCCATGAATCATGTCATTTTGGAAATTCAGCTTCAATTTCAGAACATGCATTTGAACTTGACCATGCTCCAAGTTATGAAAATCGCCTGGATATTCTGGCAAGTTATCCCTTTCCTGAAATTGAAATCGAACCTGACTGTGATCCTGAACCTCATGTTAGTAATTCCATTTCTCTTTTTATTCAATAATGACCCCGGTATCTTTACCAGATTTTTTCTCTATTCCGGAGTCAACGTTGAATCCTGTACCAGTACACCGTGAAATGGAATCACCATCTCTCATGATCACACTTCATTCATGGGAAAAGTGTGTGAACATCACTTCTTTGGTTTGGACCCTATTTTGAACCAATTTCGACTCTCATTATTGACTCTCGACTTGATCTGAGTCAACTTCCCGAGTCGGTATCGATTTTGTTCCTGTTCCATTTGAGTCCAAATCAATCATCTCTCAAAATCACACTTCATTGTTGGACAAGAGTATTGAAGAAAATGACTCAGTAATTATTTTTGAAATTTGGAAATTAGATGGGGATAAATTTTTAAATAAGATCATTCAATCCATCATTTCTTTCTGGGGTCATATTAGAGAGGTCCTTGGTGGATTTCTGGATGATCCACGATATCTTGATTGGGTCGCAACGCTTGGCCAATCCGACCACCACCAGAACCACCCCCTTGAGGTAATCTTCCTTCCCTCTCCATTTATTTCATGTCTATACACATTCACGATGCATTGAGGACCATGCATGAAATAAGTGTGGGGGAGGGTTTACTAACGTAGCTAGTTTTATATTTTCTTTCTTTTACACTTCTTTATACTTCTTTTTACTTAAAAATTAAATAAAAAAAAAATTCTTTTCTTTTTACAAAACTTTTGAAACAAGAGAAATAGTTTTGATCCATTTTTAAGAAAATTAAGATTATCTTAGGAATTAGGAAGACCTAAAATTATGAAATTTTAAACCAAGTCAAATATAGATCTTGTCTAAATTATAGGATAAGAAAATAAAATTGAAAAGATAATTTGATCTTGAATTTTTTGCCTTAGATTTATGCACTTCATACTTACACAATTTTGGGATTGAAACAAAGACTAGAAATGCCATAAAAATATATATATATATTAAAAAAAAAAAATTTTTTTTTATAAAACCACTCATTGAAGTTGGGTAATTATGCCTCAGGAAGCATGATTATTCATATACCTAAAACGGTGGACAAAAATCAAATAATCCCCTTTAGTTTTGTGGCCTTATTTACTCGAGTCCTTAAGTCCGAGGGATGTTTTCTCATCTGGTGCCCTAAGACCATCTGGTTTGGGAGTTACCGGCGAAGGCTCACTACCCGGGTAGATAAGAAAGCCTAAGAAAACTAAGGGAAGAAAAAAAAAAAAAAGAGAGAAAAAAAAAATATATATATATATATATATTAAATAAGTGGCATGAAAGTTAAAGTCGATATCCCAAAAATCTTCACAGTTCACAAAGTGCATATTTTCTAAGAGTTTTATGAAAGATCAAAGAGTCATTCAATTTTAAATTCTTACATTTAATTTATAACAAGATTTTTTGCATTTTGACTTAGTTTAAGAAAGAACAATTTCTGGTTAACCTATGACCTTAGATCACTTATATTTCACAAAAAATACTTCAACACTTTTCTCTATTTCAAAAATGTGTTTTCAAAATATTAACATTTAATTTCTTCTTTTATGATTTTGTGGGTGTAATCCGCTGAAACCCTCAGGAGACAAAACTCCTCCTCTAGGGGAAACTTAGAGGTTTAACGGCTTGTTGCACATGCTCAGTGCAATCGCGTCACCTGCGAAAGTGGTATAATAATTTCCTTAGGTTTTTTTTGTTTTGCTCGGACGAGCAAAAGATAAGTGTGGGGGTGTGATTAGTCTCTAATTTTGCATAATTTCATCACATTCTCACATTTATTTAATAATAAATTCTGCTAATAATACCTTGCTTGCTTGATCTTAGGTCAATGGTGTTCAAATGAAGAAGAAGACCCAAATCACCATTTATTTGGTGATTAAAGGGGTATTAAAATAGCTATTGACCTAAAGAGCTGGTTCTGTCAAACCAGGGGCGCCAAACCAGAACCGGCAACTTTATCCGACAGGGCGATAACCAGACAACACATGACAGGCGGCGCCGCGCGCGCCGCAAAGGTATTGCCGCGGAAACGCGGCTTTTGCCGCGTTTCCGCGGCAATACGGCGGAGCCACGCGCGCCGTTTGCGGTCACTTCTTGTCCCCTGCGTCCCCCGTTCCTCTGAAGCTATAAATACCCCCCTGGGGGTCTTGACTGAGAGGGAGGAGAGTAGATTGAGAGTTAGGAGTAGTTTTGATTTCCATGTTGTAATTTAGTTTAGGTTAGGTTAGTTTCTTTCTTCTTCCCATTGTATATTTCCATTTTTTAGATCTTGTATTAGGAGAAGGAGTGATTCATGAGTGGAATGTAAGAGTACTTGTAGTAGAAGGTGACAAGCTATGAAAGGTGCTCTCTTTACCTCTCTTTGTTTTCTATCTAACTTCTTTTACTTGTGTAACTAGTTTTTCCCTCATGGCTCTAACTACTAACCATCTAACTAGTCTTACTTCTTTATGATAATCCACATGAATCTAATAGCCTCACTTTGGCCTTGCTTTTGCAAGAGCCATTGGGCTCATGATGATGGATCTAACACTCTAACTTCCTAACCGCTAACAAGCTAACATTACTTTACTTCATGCTTGCTCTTATGGGTTTTGATGATCTAAGTGTAGCTTGAACTTGTTTTGTTGTGTTGGGTTGTGATGAGTTACATATGAGTCATGCTTTGAATCGCTCTTGAACTAAGGACTAGTGATGGCCAATGATACGTGTCAGGCAACTATCACTAAGAGGTTAGCGTGTTGGTGGAGTCATTAGTAGTTAGTGCCGTGAGCTTTCTTTATTTCCACTTATTTTAGAAATACAACAAAAATCACAAAGACATTCTTTTCAATGTTTTCCACTTCTTCGTATTTCACCGTAACTCTCTTTTCATTCTTTACTTTCTTTTCTTTTCATTCTTTAAAAGGGAGAGAGTGGTACATACTTGGAATGCAAGAGTGCTTGTAATAGAAGGTGACAATTTATGAAAGGTGCTCTCTTTACCTCTCTATGTTTTTTTCTCTCTAATCTCTTTTACATGTGTAGCTAACTTTTCTCTCATGGCAACAACCACTAACCGCCAACTAGTCTAACTTCTTTTATGATAATCCACATGAATATAATAGTCTCGATTTGATCTTGCTCTTGCAAGAGCCATTGATGGCTCATGATGATGGATCAACACTCTAACTTCCTAACCACTAACAAGCTAACATTACTTTACTCCATGCTTACTTTTAGTTTTGATAGTTTAAGTGTAGCTTGCACTTGTTTTGTTGAGTTGGGTTGTGATGAGTTACATATGGTCATGCTTTGAATAGCTCTTGAACCAAGGTTTAGTGATGTCCAATGATACATGTGAGGCAACTATCACTAAAGGTTAGCGTGTTGGTGAATCATTAGTAGTTAGTAGCCGTGAGTTTTCTTTGTTTTTCACTTTGTTTTAGAAATATCAAAAACCACAAAAATCATTCTTTTCTATGTTTCCCACTTCTTCGTATTTCACCGTACTTTTCTCTTTTCCATTCTTTATTTTTCTTTCTTTTCATTCTTTTAAACATTGAAGAACTGTTAACATACACGTGAACATACCGTGTAAGCTTCTATCGCCTCCCGTCCTTATGCATTCGACTCGTTTTAGCCTTTATGCTATAACGGAAGTATCGAGGAAGCCAAAGCACACACACTTTAAATATCAATTTCAAACATACACTTTTTGTGCGCAATTTTTCCCCGATCACCGCACCTCTACACCGAGCTCTCACTAGAACTCGAAACAACGTGAACCCGCAAGTCCACCTCCTCAAATATAAAGATGAACACTTGGTGATCTAAACACGTTAATCACCTAAAAAAACTCTCACAATAACTCTCATATAGGATGGATGTAGCAATGGAAAGCTCAAGTATGTGTGAGAAAAACTATGATTGAATTGGTGGTGAAAATCTCAAAGAATCACTTTTGAAAATCTCTTGATAAACTCTTCTTTTGATTTGAAAATATTTGCTCTAAAATATGTGGAGGAAATCACTGAAATAGGTAGGAAAAACTAGCCCAAAACTCTCTTGAAATCTTGTGGAAAACAGTCCAAGGGAACCCCAATATATAGGCTTCCAAAAACTAGCCATTGGGGTCCAAATCAGCAATCTGGACTGCTGGCGGTCGACCGCCCGGTCGACCGGCCAACGGTCAGATTTCTGACCGCTGTGCCAGCGATCGACCGGCCGGTCGACCGTTGCCTGGCAAATGACCCAGCAGTCGACTGGCCGGTCGACCGGGCCATTTCCAAAGAGCAAAGGCTCTCTGACCGTGCGGTCGACCGGCCTTTGGCGTGCACGCTTGTGCACATCGGTCGACCGCCCATTCGACCGGCAGAAGGCCAGTCCAGCTATTTAGGGATTTAAAAACATGGTCTTTTT
Source organism: Agave tequilana (assembly GCA_038442645.1). Lineage (NCBI taxonomy): Eukaryota > Viridiplantae > Streptophyta > Magnoliopsida > Asparagales > Asparagaceae > Agave > Agave tequilana. Next base: position 7,668 of record JAVJIF010017465.1, read on the forward strand.
ACCTTCAATAAAATCCCATAAATTCATTAAAAATCTACAAAAATAAGTTCAGTAATATACTTTGATATACAAACATGTTTGAGTAAAAATCAAAACATGTTACAAACATTTTGAACTATTTTTGTGATATGGAAGTTTTGCTTAAACAAAAATCTGTATTTTTTCAAAATGATTTTTTCAAATTGAAAACCGATTTTTCAAAAACTCCTCCAAATATAAAAACAAGATATTCTAAACACTTTTAAAGCTTAGTGTGTATGGATATGATCCACTACACATATATGATGAAATATCTATATTTTTGACATTAAGTTTTGATAAACACATGTATACTTTGAAGCTTAGAAATCAAAACGGTATTTTTCAAAATGAAAGTTCTTTTATGAAAGCACATGTAAATCTTGTGTGTGAGTGTAAATAAACTTGACCAATCACCAACTAATCCATCCTTTACATTTTATCTAAAAATAAAATCTTACTACAAACAAACCTAGACCAAAGTCTTCTCTTGAATTTCTTCTTCTTCTTCTTGACTTGGTCCAAAACCTTGATCCAATGAGCTAGACTCCTCTTGAGTACTCGATGCAAATTTTGATGCGCGAGCTCTTGAATCAACATATGCTAGCTCCAAAACTTTGACTTTTTGTTGAAGCTAAACACCTACTAAGATCTTGATCACATATCTGAGACTAATTAAACCAAGACTATAACTACATGAGTTAATCATCATCAAAACTAGAGTGATGGGCTTTTGGGCCAACAGTATCATGTACTAAAAGCCGCAGCACAGCAATTATTAGGCATGTGACGGTGATAGCAAAGCATGAAGCAACATAAAAAGTACTCGCATATCATATATCAACTCGCATAATGAGACATCATGTATTAAAAAGCAAGATAATAATTAATAGGCATGTAACAATTGGTAATAAAGTATGAAACAACACAAGAAATGTACTCGTCTAAAACCGGACGCAATACCTAGTTAAAATCTGGAAAGTCGGCGAACACGTTCAAGCAAGCTACTAATCCGTACCATATATATACATATAATATAATAATATATATGAATATATACTAGAGAGAATAAGGGAGGAGAGAGAGAGAGAATTAATTAGAGAGAGAGTATTTGTTGGAATTGTTTTAAAAAAAAGAAAAAGGAAAAGTGGACAAAAGGAAAGAAAAAAAAATAAAGAAATAAAGGAGAGGGGTATGATGAAAAATATAGAGATGTAATTAGGGAATGAGGGGATGGGTAAAAATGGAAAGAAAGAAAAAGGAAAGAAATAAAGAAAGAAAGGAAGAAAAAAAGAAAGGAAGAAAAGAAGGAAAAAGAAAAGGAGGGGGAGGGGTGGCCGGCGGCGGCGCCGCCAGGGAAGGGGTGGCGGCGCGGCCTTGGGCCCGGGAAGAGGTGGTGGAGTTGTGTTGTGTTGTTGTTGTTGGATGGTGTTTGTTTATGAAGGAGGTGGTGGGTGGTGGTTGATGATGGTGGTTGGTGGTGATTGGTGGTTGATGGTGGTGGTTGGAGGAGGAGGAGGAGATGATAGTGGGATGGTTGGAGTGGAGGAATTGGTTGAGTGGGTGGTGAATTTTGGAGAAGAAGAGGAGGGAAAGTGATGGGTTTTTGTTGAAATTGAAGGAGGTGTGTTGATGGCTGAAGGTAAAGGAGGTGGAGGAGTTGAGAGGGGGGTTGGGGGAGGTGGCTCCAGCCAGCAGCGGCGGTGGCGCGGAGGTGGTAATGGTGGAGGCGGCGATTGAGTGGGTGGAGGTGTTGTTTGTTGGTTTGGAGATATGAAATGAAGAAAATAAGGAAGGAGAAGGGAAAGAAATTAAAAGGAGAAGAAGGAGAGGGAGGGAGTGGGTGGGAATGGGGGGAGAGATGGGGGTGTGCTGCTGTGTTTGCAGCAACCATAGCTGCAGGGGATGGGTCGGCAGGGAGTTGGGGAGCAAGGTATGGGGGAAGTAAGGGTGAAGAAAAGAAAAGAAGAAAAAGAAAGAAAAATAAGGAAAAGGGAAAAATAAAAAAAAAGAAAAGAAAATAATAAATAATTAATTTAATAGAATATCCTGAGAGTATAAGGTAGAGGAGTGGAGAAGGAAAAAGTAAGAAAAGAAAAGCGGTAAATAATATTATTATTTTAATAAGGCAAAATTTGACTGTTTCAGAAACGTTCTGAAAAATTCTCAAAAATAATATTATTTTAAGATTCTTGGTGAAATCGAATTCAAGAAATTCAATTTAATTTTCAAATTAAAAAATCTTGGAATCTTCCAGTGACACCGGTCAACACCAAAATCTGTCAAATTTTGATAAATTCTGAAAGATCCCAAAAAATGTATATAAATAGAAAATAATATTCTAAGAAGTAATGTGAAAGTTGTTTCTGAAAATTCAACTCCATACTAAAAATTTAGGAATCTGTTAGCGATGTAGATTGACACCGGTTTTGAAGATTTTGCAAACTAATTCTGAAAAATTTCAGAAAATCATGAAAAATTTAAAATATTGAAAAACAGTATTTGAAACTGAAATCGGTCAAATCAGACTGCTAGAAAGGTCTAATCGGGCGGTATGCCGGTATCGGGTTCCTGGTCCAGGTCAGGGCTGACTCTAAGACTGAGAATCCAAATCCGATACCAAATAACATGAGCAATCACAACTTAAAAACAAAATTGGAAGAAAATTAAAATAATACGGTCAAAAAATCAGAACACGTATCTGGGTACGTATCCCGGAACGGGGTGCTATAGCTTTATAAGTAGTGAGTGTCATAATTTGATTCGCTACAGTCTCATCCATGTCAGCATAAACTGATTTTTCATAACCATCACTTGTTTATATATTTTCATTTTCTATTCTTACCCAACCCCATTGCGCCTGACGTTGCTCTCCCGTCAACTTTGACCCCCTATGCAAAGTAATTCGCGGGTCATCGTTGGGGTTGGAAAGTAGGCGGGGAGCCCCCTCTCGGGGTCGAGGGCGGAGCCCCTGAAATTTTTTTTTGGGGTCGATCTTTTTGCAGATCTCGTTTTGTTCGTGCTCACGATGAGTTTTGTTTGTGTTTAGATTTGAAAAGCATTAAGAATCATTCGATGTCAGTGGACGAGGGTCTGATGATGATAACGATGCTGATATGAGGAGTGTGACTCATGATCGCGGTCTTCTGTGAGGATGACTCAGAAATAAGACATTTTGTGAGGACTGCGATCATGGTCACCGTCCTCACAAAAACTCAAAAAATAGGGTATTTTGTGAGGACTACGACCAGATCACAGTCCTCCTTTAAAACAACAATCACGGTCGCATTCCTTATAAATACTCAAATATAAGATAATTTTGTGAATATTGCGATCATGGTCGCATTCCTAATAAAGAAGACTGTGGTCGCAATCCTATAAATACTCAGAAACAGGACATTGATCGCAGTCCTCAAAATAGTGCATTTATAAGATCTGTGCTCATGATCGCAATTCTCGGAAATATAACTGTGATCATTTTGTGAAGACTGCAACCATAGTCGCAGTCCTCAGAAATAAGGCATTTTTTTAGGACTGCGATCATAGTCACAGTCCTCTATACTGACTGCGATCATATCTTCAAAAATAAAGCATTTTTGAAACGGTCCATTTTTTGAAGCAATTATTTAAGAACATTTTCGTCTTTTGCTTCTGATTAGCGGTTGACACGTGAGCACACATTCTTATTTTAAAAAAGAAGTGATTGAAATCAACAAAATCATAAAGCTGAATTTTTTTTTTCTAATTACGATTCGACATAAGGAGATATAGCAAAATGCCCTATTATTTAAATTATCAAACAGTTAATTTTGTGATCAAATTACCCCTCACATTTTCACATTGGTCTAACCAAACACCGTAAAACATTATATACTCTCTCACTTATACTTTCACATTACAATTAAACACCATAAACTTACTTGCGCAAATTTCAATTTCCCACTTACACTTTCACATTTTTCCTCTCATTTCCCAATCACTTTTTTTCTCACTTGAAGCAAACAAAACAGGCCCTTTCTTAGAAAAATGAGAGGTCATCACACGTTCAACAAAACCTCTAAAGAGCTTGATGAAAGCAAGTCTCCATGGAAATTTTTGACCTTTTCTTTCTTGTGAACAGAGTACAAAATATATATATTCATACATCCTAAAACCTTATTTTCCCTATACATACAACCAAAAAACCATTATAAAATGTCCGAGATCTTCTCTCTCTACTAGTGGAAGACCTCCTGATTAACACATTGGGCTCCACCTCATTTTTTGCCCCCCTACTTGTACAATCTCCTGTTAGTTTCCTACTCTGATTATTATTATTATTATTATTATTATTAGTTGTTGTTTTTGTATCTGAATACAAAAAATGAGGGCTCTTCCGCCCCCTAAACCCACCTCCTCTCTCCCCCATAACCTAGACCCTCACCGCCCCCGGCAAAACAATGCCTGGAGAACAAAGGAGAGGAAAGAAAACCATCAGAATCCTCCGAGAAGAACACTGAAGAGTTGCTCTGACTGAACCGACCTGAGCCTCCAAATATGTACTCGGAAAGCTCCTCCGTGCTGGTGGAATCCCTCGTGCTCTCCGTGCTACATGACCCTTCGTCCGAGCAGCTCAGAAGGGAAGAGCTGTCGCTGGAGGAGTCCGTCCTCGGGAAAGGAAGCCTCTCGTTGAAGAGATTGGCCAGTAAGCTGGTGGAATAGTGGTGACCATGCGACCGATAAGGAGGACAATCACTGCTCCTCTGATGGCTAGAGAGAAGGGTATATTTGCCCTTCCTCCTGGGTTTTAGATGGTCATGGGATATGGCACTCCTAATCAAGCTGGGAGCTCGGGGCGAGCACCTGAAAAAAGGAAGAAATCTGTTAGTTAGAATGTGAGAACAAACATTAGAAAGCAACTCAAATAACTTCAAGCTCCATCCGGAGATAACAAAATTACCTTGCATAAAAGAGCATGTAGGCATTTTTAGTTAAGACCCTTCCGATGTCCACAGGCTTTACCTGGAGAACAAAGAGGGGGGAAAATAAGATTATGGGTGAAGGTTTAGGCACTGAATTTGTGACACAGTCACCACCACCACCACCATCATCACTTTCACCATTAAAAAGCTTCCATCAAAATGGATTTGGCAGTTGACTACATTACGATCCAAGCAGGCTAGTATAACTAGCAAGCTTTCAGAGCTATAAACAGCAAGCTAAACTTTTTAAATTGATACTAGGTTCTGGGTCAAAGCAACTCGACAAGAAGAGGCTTCCATAAACCCTAAGTAAGCTACCTAAGAGAAACCATTCAAAATTGATGAGATCGATCCATTATGCAGTTTAAGCTTCTGAAGCAAAGATAACCCATCCAAAATTCTTCTGAAACTACAAAGGTTCTAGATGAAAAGGACAGGTGTTGAGGTTTGCTATATAGAGATACATTCATCTCGGACAATGAAATAAACTGGGCTCCAATGCCCCTGCTGACATTATAACAGACAGTAGAAATGAACCCCATTGATTCTCTCTGTTTTGACTATGCCTACTTTACAGCTCTTACAAAGAGAGAAAAAAAAAACTGAGATATATTAAAGATGAGATATATATATATATATAAGAGTTATGATAAATAATAATAATAATAATAATTATAATAATAAATACACCACCACCACCACCACCACCAATAATGATGATAATAATAAAAAATAAAAATAACAATAAGAATAATAACTTGCAGTATTTTAATTTTGACTCTTCCAAGTCCCGCTGGTCATATATAGCAATGTCCGCATTTCACATTCCCACTATCACTGGCAGGCTCATCAAAGGTGCCAAGAAAAATTGATTCAATGGGAAATAACCTTTTTACTGAGACAAGGTTAGCGTGTTAAAGTCAGGAATTATTACTATGAATGTATCCTAATGAACTGGGGAATGCTGTAAAATGCAGGATGCAGAAATGTGCTACTACCCCCCAAAGCAATAATTGTAAAGAAGAAAAAGAAAGAAAACAAACAAAAGTATCAAAGATACAGAATAAAAATACACAAGCTTGAGGAGATCAAAATAAGGAGCATACCCTGCTATCGTCAGTCTTATACCACTTTCCTTGTGTACTCTTCACATAGCATACATAGTGGCCAGAGAATGCAGCATTCATGATATCTTGATGAACCACCACGGCGTAAAGGCTGTATACTGGGGACTTATCATCTGTGCAGCTCATGTAAGGAGCTAAATCCAGGATCTCAGGAACCGAACTGCCTTGTTTAGTTTACCAAATTTACCGGACTGTAGAACAATTAAAAGGTCAAGAAAGTAAAGGTGTGAGCATACATATAAGTATACAACCACCACTTTGATAGACCTATAACATTAATTTTCACGCAGTTACCTGAAATCTTTTCAGGGCAATTGTCAGGACATTTGGCGCCTCCAGTACAGTCAGTTTCTTTTTGGCACGCTCATACGTTTTGCATCTGGAAAAGAAACAAGTATACAAGAGGAGTGAATCATCAGAAAAGATTAAAAAAGGTAAAAAGAAAAAAGTAAATTGTGATTGTGATTGTGATTGCGATTGTACAAATTGCAGCATAAGTGGCAGAATAAAATTTGTAAGATATTATGACACAAGAATACTAAGAAAAAGGAAAACAAACAAGAAAATATACAAACTTCCATTTGATCATTAAAAAAATTGTTATAAGTGCTAGAAATGACCAACTAAGATGAGAGTAACTAGGGAAACAAACATGCAACTAACCTTCCCACAAAATAACTTAAACAAAAAAACAAAATCCCCACAAAATATGTAGATAACCTTAATCCAGCATATATATATTGAACAAAGATGGAAGGGTGATATCCTGGTTAACTAAAGCAATAGGTCTCAATCCGTAATATCATATCTAAACCGGGGATCAATATATGGCAAATTTATCTATCAAATAGATAAAATATTTCTTTTAAAAGTACCAGGAATATTAGGCAGAAGAAAATGATATATTTAAGTCCATTTTGATGACAATTCTGATCAAAATACAAAAATGGTTAGGACATGTTTATGCCAATATAGGTTGACTTGTGGACTGGGTCAAATTGTCACAGCTAAGTGCAGCCTCATTAGCAACCCTAACAAGAATAGAGTCTTAACCTCTGTATTATCCCATCCATATCATCCATACTTCACCAGTATACAGCTTATATGAATTGTAGAACTAGAAATAGCTGTTCCAAAAATAAATAAAAATAAGATACTGAGGTCTGTGTAATGTAGGGGTGTAACCTGTCATTTGGATTGGGTCTATGCAAAATCCAAATTTCATAAGAGAATGTATTTTCTGAACCCAAATCCTAAGTGCAATAAATACAATTTGATCTAATGCGAACCCGAAAGAAATTGAATTCAGATTCAGATCCTGGATCTCTCTTAAGAGTATTTCTACTTGAATCCAATTCGAACCTAATGTTCTAGATCTGAATCCAACGCAAACTCCAGAATTTCAGGTCTGAATCCAATTTTGTGCGCACACATATGATCAGATTATCGTGTTTCCTGATACCATTAACTAGAAATGGCGTCCAACAAAAATAGGCTTGTTTTAGAAAGGTATTGATGCTTGTGCAATGGCAACCACCAACAACTAGGAGTGTTCCGTTTTTGTTTGTGTGCATGTGGTGTTGGTGGGTTTTTTTTTCCTCCCTTTTTTGAGTGTGTGTGTGGTGACGCGGGGAGGCGATGGGGATGTTATCACGTGGGTGATCCACACCATTCATCATGATCTCTATGCCCTAAGTTGATTGGGTACAAAAAATCATGTGACATCAACACTTTCTCACTGAAGATCATACTTAATTTTTCTATTGTTGAAAAATTGTTCATTTTTGCAGCAACTTGAGGCATAGTTGAAAGATGTTTCTACACAAGTATTTAGGATGGAGATTGCAATAGAGAGGGCTGCTTTACCCATATTATGTGCATATCAATCAGTGGATGGGGGAAAAGGCTTAAGAGACTCTCCTCTATAAAGGAAAAAGAGTAAAAAAAAAAAAAAGAAAGAAAAAAATGAAGAATGAAAAGAAAAGTTAGTCTTTAACATTTCGTCACCGATCCAAAAAGGTCATGAGAACGCAAATGACAGTTTACATATAGAAGACAACCAACCTGCTACAATGATATTTGTTCTCTCCATCCAAAATCTCTGTAGCCGTATACCGGGCAAGTGCTTCTTCTAGTGTTCCGATGTCCCCATGTATTTCCACAGTAAGGTCCATCATCCGTTCATGTCGCTCAGATTTTCCCCGGCACCTTGTGCACTTTATCTGCATACATCAATCACCATTATCAACCACTGATCATAAAAGAAACTGACAAAGGAGTTCATAATGAAGCAATTCAAATGACAAAGCAAAGTAATTAGGTAATAATAGATAACACCTTGGAAAGAAGGTAACCACCAAAGATTAATTGTACAAGTGTTGTCTCTTCAGCAGATGACCCAGCTGCATTTATTCCAGCTTCCTTAAGGCACACGGATTGCATGGTATCAATTGCACACCTGTGGAAATAAACCATACTCATCAAAATAAAAGTTTTCAAGACAATGAAACAATAATGTAATGAAATCTACAGTTAATCTATATGTTTCTCAACGATCCAAGACCGATAGTTCTGCAGTATGGCTCGTAGAAAACATGACTAATGAGGCAAATACCTCACAGTAGGCAAAAGCATTCTATCTATGTCAATAGGACAATTACTAACATTGATATATATATATACATATATATATATATAATATATATACATATATATATATATATATATATACATATATATATATATATATACATATATATATATATATATAAAACAGCTGGTTGACTAGAACTAGACCAGATCCTAAGGCCCCAGACTGTTTTGAAGACAATGGGGGAAGACACCTACAGCCAAGAACTGTGTTTGGATGGTGTCAGAGACAAGATCCTCTCATGGTGTTCCAGTACAGTGAAAATAGAAATTCTAGAGAGTCAACATGTAACTCCAGATTGGACACAAAGCATATCAGACACTGTCGGTGAATGAGTCCAGATCCCAATGATCAAATGTTCATTGGCGTGACACAGATCTCAAGTATCCAAGTTTCACAAGACTCCACATGCAAGTCAGCTAACCTCAAGAGAAGCACATCTTTAAATTATGTTTTAGTTCAAATACATATTGCTGTGTTTTTATGGACAATAGATAAAGCTTTGGCTCCACATTTTGTTTGGTGTGATATGACTTCCTTGCATCTGATACTAGACTCTAACTTTCACGCAGAAGCACCAAAAAGTTGCAACTTTCTATGTGGACAGTGATAGCATACTACTACGCATCAATTACATCACCGGAGTGCTCTGTAATGGCCAAGGAAAGTAGAAAGAACTAAGAAGTGCTCCCCAAATTTTTTTTTTTTAAAAAAAAAGGAGCAATGCAATTTAAGCTTATGTTACCAAGGAGCACCCTCTGAAGTTCACCTAAACCATGAAAGGCCCTAGAAGAAAGGACGAAGATGATATTGTTTGCTATGACAGTCACACTCTTCTTTGAGGCACGATATAAGCCAAAGATGCAAACCAGACATTCAATATAAATCATATATCACAAAGTACCTTATAATTTGCACAGTGCTATTTTATTAATTTACAAAACAACTGTAAAAAATAAGAAACTAATAATAATAACTTGCATGTGGACTCCTTTATACTCAAGACACACACACAAAAAAAAAGAAAAAAACCAAATTATTAATAATTTCAGATCAGGTGCACACAATCTATTGTTACTTTCTCCAAGAGGAACTAACAGTGAACAATTAATAAAATATGTAACTTAATCAGTTCCTGTCTAGCAGCCTCCATTTATTTTACTTCAAATGGAATCAACACAGAAAAAGTTGATAACTCACCTTAAAAATTCATGGGCATCTTCTTCTCTTCCATGACCAAGATTACTTCCAATGTTGTGAATGTGAGAAAGTATCCCTATAGGGGACAAAGGAGACTGTCCTTGTTTTGCTTTCACGAGAAGGCTCGCAAACTCACATGTGAAACACCAGTCTTTCCTTGGGCCTGGGAAGCAATAAGACATGATTGAGAACATGTAATATAAAGTCTTTCTTCAAAAAGTCAAAACAATACAGGTTCAGATAAGGGAGCGAAACATACATATTTTGGCATGCAGTCCTTGAAGAAGATATGACATCAGCGGTCGAGTAAAAGCTAAGCACTGGAGCACAGCATTTGCATAACAGCTGCAGCAATTAATGAAGGCATATTAAGACAAAAGTAAACCAATCATGTATTAGATTGAGATGGCCCGTAGAAGCTAGCCATTTATTCATTGTTCAGGACACCAGACTTGCAATAATATTCAGCTTCTGCATTTTAGAACAGAAAACAACACATGCTAGAAGAAGTTCAGAGAAAAAATCTTAAGAGTTCCAGTTGATTATAAAGACAAGAAAGTTTGTATTGTCAATTTAACAGTCATAATTTGCAGGACCAAATGAAACATGACTATAAAGCTACGCCCAAGAAAAGGTTGAAACAGTTTTCAGATGAACTAGCCGAAAACATGTAAAATGAAAAAAAAAAAAAAGGATGCAAGAGAACAAACAAAAAAAAAAAACCTTGAATCTCCACAACAATTCTAGAAAGTTGATTGTAGAATCATATTTATTCCTAGAATAGTGGTTTCCACTGCAAATGTTAGCAAACTTGATAGTCATTATTATTGCTACTGTTATATAGATAGAATTCTGAATCATATTTTAAATGAAGAAAACAAACAGTGGAATGCTTACTACTGAATAAGTTCAATTAAAAAACAGTAATAAAATGTGTCATTGTGATTAAGTCGTCAAACTTAAATAAACTCAGACCCATCCTAGAAATACCCTAATACCAAACAGTTGTGATTGAATAATCTGGACATTCATATGATCAAACTAGAAGAGTCGTGTCGCAAACCTATGTTGCACGGACACGACAATGTTGAAATGGACACGACACGTGGACACGTGGCAAATTCTTAAAAATACACATGACACGTATGTTCGACACGGGTGTCGGACACGTTTCGGACACCACATGGCTTCACATAGAAGTGTCTGTGCTACATAGTCACAAACCATTACCTGTTCCCACAGTTGGTGAGGCCACAAGGACGCATTTCCATTTTCTCACAGTTGTAAAGTTTAACAAACACATCATATGGAAACAGCGTCTGGTGAGACAAAGAAAAGACATGTTACTGATAACATAATACCAAAGGATCAGTAAACTAAACTGAGCTGCCAGCTTCTCCTTTTTAAAAGAAAATTGGGGGAATAAATAGATGTAGAAAAAGACCTTGTATTTTTGGGATATATCACTTCTAGGCCCTGATGAATGCTTTGAAAGATGTGAAGATTTTAGTTGCTGAACAACTCTCCTAACAGATGTCTTTAAATCACTAACACCATTTGGTACAGAAGCTGCAGTGTCAACTGATTTGGTAAAAAGAGCAGGAGCACTGTCATTATTTGATGATAAATTGCGTGAAACGAAACGTGTTCCGCCATTAGAAGATTCAGGATCCACATATGATAAAGAAGATGGAGATCTCGCGATTTTAGGCTTCTGTAACAATGCATCAGCGCTCCTCCTGCTAGCAACAGAGCTTGAATTGACCGTGCGGAAAGCTGCTGTGGCCCTATGGTTGGAATGAGCAGTACCTTCTGATGAAGCTATTCCATGAGAAGAATCTTTATATGCATATCTCGTTTCAGATGGTAAATAATTGGAAGGGACCTCACAAGAAGATCCAGCAACCACCTGAACATGATCACGCTCGAATTCACCAGCATCTTTAGGAGGCCTGGCGTTGGTACACTTAACAGAGCTAACAGAGCTTGATCCAGAAGGACCACCTGACCTGCATCCGGCATCATCTGATTTTCTACTCTGCACCTTCTGCTCACTGTTGTTCGTGTGAGATACATTGTTCACAGACGAACCTGTACTGGCAATTGGGACCTTTTTAATGTTCTCCTTACTTGAATGAACTGCGGGTATGTTGTCTTCAGGTGAAATGTCACAAGAGGATTTCCCCATTTTCTCGTAAACATGAGGATCATCATTGGAAGAAGCCTCATCCGATGTCTCCAGCAGTCCAGAAAACATAGAGCAGGTAGTAGATGATGATGAGTCTGCAGTAGAATCTGAGGTGCTCTCTGTTCCAGGTATATCTACAAATGGCTTAACCTCAATATGATCCTCATTGGAAACTGCTGATGATGAGTTGGATTCATGTGATGGCCTCACAGAGAATGTCTCAAGTGGTTTGGGCTGAGCCTTTATTTCAAGATCCACATTATTCTCTGACAGATCAGATTTAATTGTTTGTACATCTTTCAAATTGGAAACACAGTCTCCATCATTGTTGTGATCGTCAATGCTCGGAGGATGGCACTCGTCCTTGTGGCCTTGTCTCCAATGGATAATCTGACATTCCCCTGAACTGCAATGTCAGAAAAAAGAGAAGGTGAACATTATGATCATTTGTCCGGAAATCTTGTCTAGTGTCCACCAATTAACCACATATCAACATACATGTCGAACTAATTTATCTAAACCCACAAGCCGGCATACATGTCAAAAGCAGGGGCGTTCTACTTGATGCACCATATTTATGAAGTAATATAATCAAACACAAGCATCATGATGCAAACAAACAGATAAAGAGGCATCACAGCAGCCATGACAATTCCAGCTCTAGGCAGGCCTATAGTCATGTTTTCAGTAACTCAGTTAATACATAGGCTGAGAATTTGGCGGAGAAGGTTCAGTAAGATACCGTGCAACACATTGTGATTTCCGGTTAGAAAGGCCAAGTAGGAACAGAAAGGATTATTGACATGGTACTTACATGGATGAAGTTTTCAAAAGATTGTTTAGAAATTTCTAGAAATCTTTCAAAAAAGAAACGAATCCATAAGGCAAATTGTAAACAAAGTGTTAGGTCTTGCAAATGAACAACCTAGAATCTAGCTAATAAAGAAAGAACACGACTTTTTATGTTATAACAATTAAAAAGAATGGAGTTCATGGAAGAAACATAAGAGATTTTTTTTTTTCAACTTTCTAACACAATACAAGATAGTGTTTGGTGTTAAGATAAAATGTTTCCAGCATGAATGAATAGCCAATTCAAATTATTCCTGGTTGCATTCAGTTCACAAACTTGCGCCAAGCAAGATCAAGCAAATTTGACATCCAAGAAGAATCAATTGTTTTGGACAAAGTTTTACTGGAACCTCAGCACTATGCATGAGCTCATATCCAATAATAAGTTCGATATAAATCAGGCATTTTGCAGGACTGACTTTAAGCTATGAAGTTAAGACATTGTCCATACCACTGTATTGAGTTGACTCAGTTGATTAAGTTAGATCCATTAGAAATCATAGAGTTACACACTAAAGCCTGAACTAGTCTCTAGTTGTATGGTCAGGAGTAGATCACTCGTTAAGTTAAACAATGAGGACTAAAAAGAACTAAGAGAAGATCCAAAAAAGAGAACAGATTTCAGTGTTCAAATATAATCAAAATTTCCAAGAAATATAATCAAAAGGTTCATCTGCAGTCAAGCTCTAAATTGCTAAATTGCACAGTTAAATCCTGCATTCTGGACTTAGCTGGCCATAACAATTAAAGACTTGATGTCCATATGGCAAATGCATTTTTAAGTTAAAGTCACTTCAAAATAGTGTTATAAGTTCATAAATCATAAAAAGACTCTCTTTTAAGTACGGGGGAAAAAAAGAAGTAAAGGAGAGTTGCCACACAGAGAAGAATAATCAGCGGGGTACAAAAACGAGAGACTCATTATCATTGATAGTGTCTCAAGAAATAAAAATAAGATCAATCCTTTATCTCCATTTTTTTCAAAACATCTAAATGATTCCCCTTTCTCCATTCAACTATATCAAGGAAAGGCTAGTTTGTTACATCACCAGCTCTCACAACCTCTATTACCTAGATCCAAGTTTATTCTGGTCTCTTCTCCAAGCATGTGCTGCTCCTTAAACCATGGTCTTATCACATAAACAGTGAACTTGATGATCTTTCTTGCACACATCCAAATCATCTTAAAGGATTCTCCCCCATAATTTCATCAATTGTAGATACCTTAACCTCATACTAATTTCTTATCAGACCTCACAAGATTTTTTGCTCATCCACCTCAATATTCACATGTTAGCTACTCTCTCTCTCTCTCTCTCTCTCTCTCTCTCTCTCTCTCTCTCTCTCTCTCTCTCATGTTTCTCAATAGCATAGAATTCAACCCACAAGGCATAGTTGGTTTTATAGTTATTCATAGAATGTTCGCTTTAAGGTCATGTGTATTCTACTTAACCATAGTACTCCAAAGACACTTCTCCACTTTAACCCGCTTGCTTAATTAGAGCAATAGCATCTTCCTAAATCTGACAGACTTGATGAACTGATCGTATCAAAGTAATAAAAATAATTAAGTTTATGTATTTATTGTTAGTCATGTGAGTTATCCCCCATGTTTTTAGAAATCAATTATAATTGGTCAAAAAGGTGGAGACTATAATGAGATAATCCAAGTACGCCTACTATTTACTGTGGGCACTAAAAGCAATTTATTATATGATGCTTGTCAATAAATTCTTGATCAGACTGTATTGTCTAATAATTTTATCCACAATCCAGATGGAATTAAGCATCAGCTTTAGCCAAATATGACTTAGCCAATTCCACAAATAGATTACACAAACTGAATCTTGTATGTGTGTAATGGATGAATTATCCTGTTCCCTTGTTGCCTAAGGATTCTATCAAATTTCCCTATGGCGTGCATAAACTAACTTTCTGCAATTCAACTAATTAGGGCAAGTAAGCAGCTGCTCAAACTATCTTTCAAGACCAAATTTTACCAACTGCCCCTGAACTTGGACATAAATCCACAAGTCCAACCCTAATCACCCATCCAAAACCCAAAAAAATGATGATCTCGATCAAAATTCAACAAAAATTCCAACAAGAAAGCACATCAATAGACCAACGTACCAGTATCTAACAGCCTTACATCTCGAGCACCTCGTCGTGGTGTGCCGATAACAAACAGCGCACTGCGGCAGCACCTGAACCAGTGGCGGCGGCATCGCCCAATTCCCGACCTCAATCTCATCGCCGCCTTCAGCCCCGCCGTCATCGGGCGCCAAAGACGATGGGAGCGAAGGCGCCATGTAAGCGAGCGCAACGGCCTCGGCTTCTGCCCTCGCCGCCTCCTCTGCCGCGAGCCACGCCAGCCTCCTGACCTCCTCCGTCCTCGCCACCGCCATCCTCCATCTCCGGCGAGCCGAATACCAGATCACGGCGGCGACGACGACGGCGACCGCTACAAACCCTAGATCCGCCCCGCCGCCGGGCATCTATACCCCCTCCTCCACGTCCACATAGATCCTCCACGTCAGCATCCCTCGTTTCCGGCGAAAGCAAAGGAATCTCTGATGCTTCTTCTCTCCTCGCTTCGCTTTCTCACCTGGAAACAGAGAATAATCGTCTCAACACGAAAGAGAAAAAGAGAGTTCTTTTTGTTTTTTTTTGTCGGAATTTCGATTCCGAAGCGCAAAAGGTTTGCGGTGTGCTGTTCCTTACAAACTCCTTCCCTAACCGGTGTCTTAATAAGACAAGCAGAGACACTGTTTATTCATTTCCTTCAAAATGCGACTTCCGATGATCCTTTCACTTTTCAGGACAAAACTAAAGTTCTTGCGGACCATCCGAACGACTGACGTGTTCCGCGGGCTCTACTGTTAGCGCCGGCCCGGACCGTCCCACCGACTGTTAAAATGGACGGTTGAGATGATTGCTGGCCTTTTTTTAATATTTTATCAAATCTAGGAGACGTCAGCGATTTGACGTTCAAGTTGCATAGACTTTTCCGATCAAATTTCCGCATACAGGTTTCTCTGCGACCACAAGATTAATGCAACAGACGGTGGATGTGGGCTCGCATAGAAAATGCGTGTGTGCCATTCTACGGGATATGCTGCATGTGACTAATTTTGGCAATTTTCGGCGTCACGGTGACGTGTAAAATCACGCGGGGTGCTAAAATGGAAGCAGTCGAGCAAACGAAAGCTAGAGGCTCAATTTTTTGGGACAAACAACGCGGGCTCCTGTTAGTCATTTTCTGCAGGGCCTTTTTTTTATTTAAAAAATCATGCCTTAATATCTAATTTCAAGAAAAAAATACCGCAAAATTTAATTATTAAAATTGATCGTGATAGGTCACCGTTGGCTCCACATTGGCACCGAGCGCTTTCATGTTGCCGGCGTGGCGTTGAGCGGCCGCAGGGTTGTTATTTTTTTGTCTGGATTTGATGAATCCGAATACAAAATTATAGTCATTTTAGGTCTGGATTTTGACGAACCCGGAGCAAAAAATATCTAAATTTACGTACGACTTTGCCAAACCCGGACGTAACAAAAGTATTCTTCTTTTGCCACCCCCAATCATATGCAACCCAATCTCCAACGCCCTCCTCCAATCTCGTTTACTCCTCACTGCGCCAATCCCTCGCTTCAGTCTCCACCTCACTCAGATTGGATCACCAACTTTGATGATGTATGCCCAGCTCCACACTAATGACACGCGACTCCTCTTCATCTTCATCGGTCGTAGCCGTCAACCACTCCACCTGCTTTCAGGACCAGTTCTGAGATTTAAGAACCCCTGTGCGTAAAGTGAACAAAGAACCTTCTCTGAACACAAGGCCCTTATCTATGCAAAAAATTAAGGACATATATGTTTGAGTATCATTTGTAATCAGTATAAAGTACAGGACCAAAAATTTGAAAACTATATTAAAAGAAATGACTAAGAAATAATAGGAAGGTGCGCATGAGAACTAGTAGGCCAAGAAAATCTTGGTTACAGATTGAATGAAGCTAAATGATTAATATAAGTTACTTCAAATATTTAGGCCCGGATTTTTATTATTAATATAAGATAAATTTTGTTAGTTAGGCCTAAATTTTTAGGCCTGAATTTTTCCCTAGATAATGATTAATATAAAGTTAACTGTTGGAAGTTGCAATTGCATTTAGAAATCAATAAGAAATCAGAAACTCTATTAAAATATCAGGGAATCTAAACAATAAACTTTTAGCAGGTAAATTTCAGCTAATTAAAATAAATTTCTAATGGAGGAATGCTAACAGCTATAATGCAATGCTAGGAAATGAAAATTGCTAATTAACTTTTCACAGTTAAGTAAGAAATAACCCTAATTAGCCATCTAATTACATTCATGGTGCAATAATATTCTTAATATGACAAAAAAAACTAAGTTTGAGGCATTTTACATAAAGAATCAGGTTTTCGTGATTCCAAAGGGAATTACCTAAAAAAATGTAGAGCTTGACGGAGTGATCGATGGATCCAGAAGCGAGAGAACTAGAACTAAGGTTGAAAGCGAGGGCGGTGACCCTATCCTGTTTAGTTGAAAAAATTCGAGGTAAAATTTCTTTGAGTAGATGAAAGATTACAACGGATCAATCCGATTACAAAAGAGATGAGAGTTTTGAGTGGATCTCCCTTTTATTTAATATCGGGTTCTTGATATAACGGTGGCGAGTGATTCTTGTTTTCCGTTCACCGACGGAACCGGTAGCTTCTCTTGGATCTTAAAGAGATGAAAGAAACTCTGCTTGAACGCAACAACTGTAAGAGTCTTTCCTTTTCAAAAGGATTTCTTTCTCTCTTTCTCTTCAAAGCTTAATTCTGAAACAAGTTAGCTTAATTTCTCTCCAAAAAACTTGTTTTTTTTAATCACTCTACCAGCTGTCGGGGGCTCTTTTTATAACTTTCATAGCTATTTATTAGGGTTCTCAGGATAGAATTGTCCCAAAAATCCTCCATAATGGGGATTAACTCCCACTTTACGTAGGAGTTAATTGACCCAGTAACGGAGAATCAGTTATAACAGAACATGGGTCTCATGCTGGACACGGACCTCGCTTTGATGAAGAAACGTGGATCCCACAAGCTTGCATATTTAGTTGAAACACGGAGCTCACAAGCTCGCGTCTGTGTTGGAACGCGAAGCTTTTCAAGCTTGCGTTTGTGTTGAAACGTGAAGCTACGCAGGCTTGCGTTTTGATGTTGAAACGTGACCCTGAGGTCTGCATATTGAAAAGCAACACGACCATCATGTTTGACACAGAACGCGAACATCGCGTCGCGTGTTGATATGCGACATCCGCGTTTGAGTTGAAAGCGACCCTCGCGTTGATATGAGGCTTTATCTTCAGTGATTTTTACACACCCTACAGAACCCTCTCCAATGTTTTTTAAACCCTATGGTTGACTGGGAAGGATTTTAAAATACTTTAGAGTTCATGTTGATATAGGCTTCTATGATTGGACTAGCAATCTTTCGAAATGCCCTGAGCTTGATCTTGTCTGGATTCTGGTCTTCGTGAGTGTACTGTTAAACTGCTTGAAGCCTTTAGGGATGATTGTTGTAAGTATCTAAATGCATAGTTTAGAACTTATTTGAGCTCTTATTTGATTGTAGATATACTATTAAACTGGTTGAGTTGTCCTTCTCTTTTGCCAGATTCTAAAAGCAGAGACATACGCCTTGTGCTTGAGAGAGAGAATGCGGCTCTCGTTGATGAAGACGCGACTATCGTGCTCCGTCTTCTTTGGACGCGACACTCATTTGGTGTTTGGAGACGCGACCCTAGCTGTTGTATTTGAGACGCAAAAGTCGCGCTCAAAGTTTTTCGACACGGATTTTGTTTGCTTGAAACGCGAAGGTCGCATTGGATTATTTTGGACGTGAATGTCGTCTGAAACACTGGTCTCCTCAGTGCCACGCGTCAGCTTAATTTGAGCTCAAGATCTGCGTCACGTATCTCAGCTGTTGGGAGGCCTATTAAAAATCGTTGATCTTTTCAACAGTCATTCATTTGACTGTCTTCTTCCTTCAAACTCGCGTATGAAAGTTAAAGCTCCTGAGCTTTCAGAACCCAAAAGCTCTTAACTTTTCGAAATATTTCCAAAGATTAAGAATTGATTCCTGTTGGCCCGGAGGCCTTCCTCTCTAGTTTTGATGATGATTAACTCATATAGTTATGTTTACTAATAATCTTGTGATTTTAGTTTCAGATCATGTAACAAGATATTAGTTGGTGATTGCTTCAAAAAGAGGAGTTTGGAAGCCTTCACTTGGTGATTCCCGTACCCGAGCATCAAGATCATACCTTTGCACTCGGTGGATCACGTTTGGGATCGAGTCGGCTTGAAGATGGAAGATCATCAAAAAGACTTAGGTATCCTAGTTTAGTTTAGTGTGTTTAGATCCATTTGTAAAGCTTAGTATAGTTGATATGCTCAAGTGCACAACACACACAAGTTTTATGTTTGGATTTGGTTTTCATGAATAGTTTAGATCAAAACAAGTTTAAATGGTTTTTATGTATATTAGATGTGTTAAATATACATACATGATTCATATCTTTAACAAACTTATTTTGACTTTCCTATTCATGTGTTGAAAAATCAAAGTTTGATAAAATACAAGTTTTAGTTTTTGGTAAAAAATGATAAGACACAAAAATGGTTTCATATGCTTGATATTTGAGTTAAAATGTTTATCAGATGTTTATATATCAATGCAAAATGATAAAACTATTTTTGGGTATTTTTACAAGAGATAAAAGAATTTTTAGAAATATTTTTAACATGTGTTTTTGACCCAGAACTGGCTGACAGGCCAGGTCGGCCGACCGCACGGTCGACCGTACCAAGGGCCGGTCGACCCTGCGGTCGACCGACGTGCACAGAGCTGTGCACATCTGGCAGCACAGTGGGCCGGCCGCCGGCCGGCCGACTGGACCAGAGAGCTTTGCTCTTTGTATCTGAGCGGTTGGCCGGGCGGTCGACCGGATGCCCCAACGGTCACATTTCTGACCGTTGGCGGTCGGCCGGGCCGGCCGACCGCTAGCCTGTCAGGCTGCCAGATCAGCCTAACGGCTAGTTTTATATTTGGGCTATAAATACCCCATTTCTTGGGGATTTTAACTAAGATTTTTTGTGCCAAAATTTTCTGATATCTCCAGTGTTTTAAAAAGTTTTCAAAAGAGTTTAAGTGCTAAAAGATCAATCTTATTTGTTTTAAGTGTTTTGTTTATTTCAAAGAAATTAGGTTTTTTGGGAAATAGTTTTTGATCTAAACTTCTATATCTATTTTGGTGTTTTCCCAAGAGAATTTCTTTGATCAAAATACTTGTTTTTCCACACTTGAGCTATCACCTATCCTATTCTATTAGGATCATTTGTTTGTGGGAAAAAGGAAAGAGGTTTGTGGTTGAGACATACCACTTGTTGTAAACCCTTAATTTCTTGTGTTGCTCCCTCTTTGGTAGAGGTTGAGGTTGTTGTATTGGGTTGGTGTTTGCTCCCTCTTTGGTAGAGGTTGAGGCTTGTGGTTTGCTCCCTCTAGTGAGAGGTGGAGTTTGGTTTGTAAACCCTCTTCGGTAGAGGTGTTGGTTGTTGTATTGGCTACGGGCCTACCCTCAGGTTGTGAGGCGGTGTTTGAGAGAGGAGTTCGGTACTCCCTTGTTGTAAAAATCCTTCTCGGTGAAGGTTCCCTCGGTGGGAGTCCTCGGTGGACAAGATAGTGGATTAGAAATCCTTCTCGGTGAAGGCGGGGACGTAGAGCTAGGGCTCGAACCTCGAAACATATCTTTATGTTTGCGTTTGATCCATTGTCTCTCTAACTCTCTCTCTTATATTTGTGCAAAGCATCATTCTTCATTCATATCATTCATATTGCTTGTGTTGCCTTGCATCTTTCATATTGTTATATATCCATTATATGCTTGGCTTGTTTGTGTGTGCCTCACTTGTACTTAACCACAAGAGCTTCATATAGCACCTCAACCCATATCTAGGGGAATCAAGAGGAGTTAGTCCAGAGCCCTTCACGAGGAATTCGGCTACACTTGTGTGTTGTACTAAGTGTGTTGCAAATAGTTTTAAGCTTCCGCATTTAGCGCATTTAGTTCATTAGATTAGCACTTACACCTATTCACCCCCCTCTAGGTGTTTTCAATTGGTATCAGAGCCTACGTTCCTGATACTTTAGGCTTAACATCGTAGGAGTGAGATCCTTTGTTTGCTAATCTTCATTTGCATTTGCTTGTTTGCACACATTTAGTTTGCACTCATGGATAGCCCTCCTATGTTTGATATTTCTAGACTTGATATTTGGAAGGTCAAGATGAGTTGCTATTTGAAGACCTTAGGCTTGCATGTCTTTCTTACTGCTACCAAGAAATGCTATCTTGGTAACCGCAATCATATAGGGGCCAATGCACAAGCCCTTGAGGCTATTAGAAGCACGCTTTCAAAAGAATATCTTATACATGTTTCTAACCTTGATTCCGCCTTTACAGAGTGGAACAAGTTGACAACCACCACCACCTCCAAGCTTCAATTGCCAATCCAACCGGAGGAATCTAGTGGAGAATCCGAGCCACAACAATGCCATATGATCCAAGGGAATGACTCCCTTGAGGTACAATCGGAAACTCAACTAGATAGTTTTGATTCTAGTTCTTCATATGATGAAAATATTGATGCCCATGCTTTGAATGAAAAACTCTCAATTGTTTGTGAAAACTTGATTGAAAATATAAGGTTTTGAAAAAGAAAAGTCTAGGAATTGAAAAAGAAAATAAATGTTTGCATTCTAGACTTGACAAGGTTTTGCAAGAGAAGGTTGAGGTCTATAATGAAAGAGATTCATTGAGATCTCAACTAGACCTTGCACTAAAGGAAAATGAATTTTTGAAAACTAAAAATGATTGTGAAAATGTTTTGAAGAAAAATAAAGTTTTGTCTTCAAAAATTGAATTTGTTGTTAAAGAAAATAATTCTTTGAAAAATAAAATAATTTCTATTTCAAATGATTTAGATGTTTGTTTAAAGAAAATGAGTTTTTGAAAAATAAGATTGATTCCCATGTTTGCCATGCTAGGGTAGGCACCTAGATTACCCCTTGCATGCTCCACTTCTTCTTTGATTAAAATGATATAAATGTTTTAAAGAAGAATATTGATTGTTTGGGCTCCACCTTGAGCAAATGTGCCAAGAGCCATACACGTTTGGAAACTTTGTTTCGAAAGAAACAAGTTCCATCTATTATCCATGCACACCCTCCACGGCATACACATGCTTCTCACGGACACCATCACACTTTGTTTGCTCATGTATACACTTGTACACATTGTGGACGTAAGGGCCACCTTGCTAAATTTTGCTATGATCGTATACATGTTTCAAATTTAGCAAATAATTTTGTTTGGGTTAGAGAAGGGACTAACCCCCATGGACCAAAAAAGATATGGGTACCAAAGACCACCCCTCTTGTTTATGATGTAGGTGTGGGCTCTCACAAGACGTGAGAGTTATGGTACCTTGGAGTGGATGCGTTCCGTGCCTAAAGATTACTATTTGGATGCATCACTTTCAAGGGAGGTTTGGTGGAGATGACCACCACGTTTTGGAGACAAGAAAAGTTGCCTTCTAGGTTTTGGTAACGATTCCTAACTCCTTATTATTGTTTACATGCTTTTCATGATCATTAGTTATAGCATGTTTTGTTGTTTATATGATCATTATGAAAATGCCATGATTATTAGATCCTTGACATGCATGTATAGCCCTTTTGAGACACCCATGTTTATATGGACCCATATTTTGTGTTCTCACCATTTGTTTAGCTATCATGTTTATCATAGGTTTAATAACATGTGGATTTGCATAATAATCATGTTTTTGCTTATCATGATGAATTTTGTTTTGTTTAATGCCTCATGCCTTGATTACTAGTTTAAATGTTAGTTTTCATTAAGACTAGGTATATATTTGTGCATGTAGTGGGCCACAAATAAATCTTATATGTTTGAGCTTGAATGCTTATTTGTTCCCATTAGATGTGCTAGTATAGTCTAGTTTTGATGATTCATACATTTTAAACTTGTATTCCTATTCTTGAATTTGTTTTATGATCATGTGTTTTTCATTTCATGTATATGTCTATTTTGCCAAACTTTAAGATATACATGTATACCCCTTGAGTCATTTGCCTTTCATGCAAATCTATACATATGGACTCAATTGTGTTTAGGGATATGTATGTATACTTTTTGTGTTGACAAATCATACATATACCTTGAAATGAAATTTGGTTTAATGGAAATTTAATTTTATCCATGTTTTCATGTATTTTTGTTTAACTTCATGTATATATCAATTTTATCCAAATTATTGTTATACATATACATCCTTTTGAGCCACATGCCTTCATGCATATATCTTTGTGGACTCGTTGTGTTTGGATATGTATGTATACTTTAGTTTGTATAGGACATATATATACCTTGAAGATTAAATAGTTTTGTTTTCATGGTTTTCATGTTTCTAGGAATATTGAGCGTATTGACCATCTTTCATGATTATGATCTTCACATTATATTTGTACACTCACATTTATCGTTTACTCATGTGTTTGTTTTCATGAGTCATATTTATGCTTAATTGGCTTAGAGTGTTGATTATCATGTGGATTTCATGTTTCATGAAAAATAATTTTGTTTTATTCCTTACTTGAAGGATTTCGTACTAGTTTACAAATTTTTCATATAACTAGTTACGGTATTCTTCGTTATGGTAGAGTTTTTCAAACAAAGCTTACTTTCAAATTTTTTTTGAAAACCCCTACCTTCCACGGGTGGACGGATGGGTGATCATGCTCATGTATGCCTTATATTGAAAATCATTTTAAACTTGAACATGATTTGGGTGGTAGTTATATGATGTATACCTTGATCATTATTGTTGCTTCAATTGGTATCATTGGATTCTTTCAATTGGTATCAATTTTGACCTTTCTTGTATACTCATATATGTTTGTATGTATGTATGTTTTTCAATTCCTATAGTATAAATTTCGATTGGTATTAAAATTTTTCATACATATATATTTTGTTTATGCTAAGCTTGAGCTTCAACTTTGTTTCAATTGATTCAATTTTCAATTGGTATCTTATTACAAGCTTATGCATGTGTTTTGTTGGTATTTCATAAAGGGGAGAAAATTCGATTTTCATATTTCAATTGGTATTTGTATTTCCACTCCCTTGCTTTATGATAGAAAATAAAATTTTTTTAAATTGATATCATATACTTAAAAGAAAAATACTCTCTTTTGATATCAAGATGTTTATTTGAATGTTTTAAAATTTGGTATCTCAAAATGTTGTTTAAAGATAAATAGTCAAAAAGTTTTGATTTGTATTGCCTATATGCAAGGAGAGCTTAACATCTCTTTTACATATAGATTCATGATGAGTGTATCTTGTATTGAAGAGCTTGACAATCTCTTCTTTATGTGGTACACGTGTGTAGGGGGAGCTTCACATCTGTAAGATCACTTAGAGGGGGGTGAATAGGTGATGGCTAATCTAATGGTCACTTATGAACAAATAATGCGAAATTAAAACTAAGATGACCAAATTAAACTTCTTTTAATTAAACACTTATGTATAACACAAGAGTGTTGCCGAATTCCCCTTGCGAGGCTCTGGACAAACTCCTCTAGATTCCCCTTGAATGGGTTGAGGTGCCGCGTTGGCTCTCTTGGTTGAATACAAGTGTTAGACAATCAATCCCAAGCAATTATATAACAATTAAGCACAAGGGTATATCAAGCATATAAAGATAGACAATAATTGAATGCAAGATATAAAAGAGACAAAGAGAGAGAGAGGGAGCAAGAGTGAGCAATCGCAAACACAAAGGGTTTGTTTCGAGGTTCGAGCACACTTGCTCTACATCCCCGCCTTCGACACACGAAGGATTTCCACTATGCACGATCCAACCGGATCTCTCCTTGGTGCCGCAACACCTACAAGCCCTCGGACTCCCAAAGTCCCTTACACACCACAAGCCCACCGGCTCGTCGAGGCCGCACCTCAAGCTACAAGTCCTCACTAGGACCCAACAACACCAAGTCCTCACTAGGACCCTCAATCAAACCGCGAACACAACCGTCCGCCTTCTCAAAGAACAAGATGAAATCTTGGTGATCTAAACACTTGATCACCTACAAAAAAAACTCTCACTACAACACCTATAGGATGAATAGCTCAATGGATGCTCAAGTGTTTGTGTGAGAAAGTAAGGAAAGAATCTTTGGTGAAAAACACAAGAAAATCTCTTTTACACTCTTTGATAAAACTCTCCTTTTAATTGGAAGTATTGACTCTAATTTTGTGGAGAAAACCCTTCAGAAAGACTGGGAAAAACTAGCTCTAAGGTCTCCAAAAATCTTGGCTTAAAACAATGACAAAACCCCCTTTTATAGAGGCCAGAAAAATCTGACCGTTGGGCTCTGTCAGAGCTACCGGTCGACCGGTCCGGTCGACCGGCAACGGTCAAAAATCCGACCGTTGCAGCCTCCGGTCGACCGGCCCGGTCGACCGCGCAACTGGAGAAGAGAATAAACTCTCTGTCGGTCGACCGGCCCGGTCGACCGATATTTCCCGAGAGCCAAGCTCTCTGAAGCGGTCGACCGGTCCGGTCGACCGTTCCCCAGTGCACACAGGCGTGCACGTCCGTGCACGTCCGGTCGACCGACCCGGTCGACCGGCCTCTGTCAGTTCTGAAAAATCAGAACTGCCAGAACCTGAAAATATTGGGATTAAAGATACTGGTCTTTTTGGCTTAATAAAAAAATCCCATAAATACTTAGAAATTCTACAAAAAATAGTTTTATGATATAGAAACATGCTTGCACAAAATCAAGGCATGTTATTAAAGATTTGACTATTTTTTTGTAACTTGGAAATATTGGCTCATAATAAAAACTGTTTTTCTAAAACTTGTTTTTCCATAACTTCATCCAATACAAAAACAAGATATACTTTAAAGCATAGTGTGTATGGATATGATCCACTACACAATCAAGATGAAATATCTAGTTTTTGACATAAAGCACTAAACTTGTTTTGGTTAAAGGATATGCATATAATAGATCACCAAAACCAAGTCATGTATTTTGACAAATGAAAAATCTTTTTCTAAATAAAAATTCTTTTATGAAAGCAATCTTATAAAGAGTTCTATCAAGAGTGTGTGTGTGATATAACTTGAGCAATCCACTAATCTATTCTATCCTTTACATTTTAACCAAAACAAACAAAAATCTTATACCTAGACACAAGTCTTCAACTTCTTGAAGTCTTCACTTGAAGGCTTCTCATCTTCTTGACTTGGTCCAAGCTTGATCCAAAGCTCCTTGGATCACCCCGTGCTAGCTCCAAATCTTGATATTTAATCCTTTGTTGAGCTTTGCACCTACTAAGATCTTGATAAAGAATCTGTCACTAATTAAACAAGATCATTAGCAAATATAACTACATGAGTTGATCATCATCAAAACTAGAGTGATAGGCCTTTGGGCCAACAATCTCCCCTTTTTGATGATGACAAAACTCATGGAGTTATATATGCATGGATTAAAGTAAAGCTTCAACGAAGCTCCCCCTTAACTCATGCATATCAAATAAATGATAAAGATATGACAATGAAGCACATGACATGTATGCAAATGAATGGAGATAACACAAAAACAAAATCTTTTTCTCCTATTATTTGCAAACCAAAATATATATGCATAAATACAAATCTTATACAACCTTAAGTAAGGAAGACAAATATTTCTCCTCCTTAAGAAAGGAAATCATGCATATAAATATAACTCAAAAACTTCTCCCCCTTTTTGTCAATCATCAACAAAGGGTTCAAAGTTCAAATCATCAAACAAATTTTCTCCCCCTTTTGGTCAAAAATAAGGAGATCAAGGAGGGTAAAATCAAATCAATCAATAAGATTTATATGCGATATACATTCATGAAGAGGAAGACGCTAAGTTAACTTCCCTACACATATGCATTACATGAAGAAGGGATGACAAGCCCTAACTCACATAACACATATTATGTAATGCATAAGAGGAGATGTGAAGCTCCCCCTACACACGTGTACCATATAAAGAAGAGATGTTAAGCTCCTCAATACACAATACACTCAACATGAATCTATATGTAAGAGAGATGTTAAGCTCTCCTTGCATATAGGCAATACGAAGCACAAGTTCATATCAAATATTTTTTTTTTAAAACCAAAATCTTGATAAGCAAACATATAGTATATAATATACGTGTGTAAATCAAGCACAAAAAATCACATATATGTATGAAAAGATAATATCAATTGAAGTAGATGCATACATACATGAAAGAACAAAATAAGAGTATATACAACAAGAGGTCATATTGATACCAATTGAAACTATCCAATGATACCAATTGAAAATTAAGCTTAAGTGTATATATCATAAAATCTACCACATGAAGAATTCGAACTAGTTAAATGAAGGTGTTTAACAACTAGTACGGAATCCTTCAATCAAGGAAAAGTCAAAAGTTTTTCATGAAATACCAATGAAACACAAGGCACTAAAAGGCACTCTATCCATAAAGTCCATATCAAAAAGGAAGTGAGTGTGCTAGTGTTATGTGGAACATGGTATCATGAAAAGTAGCAATAAAACTCAATATTCCTTAAAATTTTGAAATCATGAATCCATCACAAAAATTTTATTGAAAAATTACAAAATTTTTATTAAAAATTTATATTTCAAGATATATGTATGTTTTGACAAGACATTAAGTATACATACATATCCTTAAAACACATTTGAGTCTATATATAGATTTGCATGAAAGGCAAATGACTCAAGAGGTATCCATGTATATCTTAATGTTTTTGGCAAGACAAACATATACATGAAATGAAAGCACATGATCATAGCATAAATCCGAAATGGGAATACAAGTTTAAAATGTAATAATCATCAAAACTTAGGCTATACTAGCACACCTAATGGGCACAAATAAGCATTCAAACCCAATCATATATAGATTTATTTGTGATCCATAATGTGTATAAGTATAAATCCAAGTGTTGACAAATGCTAACATTTAAACTAATATTCAAATCATGAAGCATCAAATAAATTTTGAAAATACAAAAGAATTTATCCATATGATTTCAAATAGGATCATGTGAATCAATTTGAAGAATAGATAACTAGTTTAAATGGATTTTTGACAAACTAGTTAAAGATCCTTCAAAAATACAAAGTCAAATGTTTTCTATGAATAATACTAAATACATAAAAGTTCAAGCACTCATAGTCCATAAAGCTCAAAAATTATCTTTTATCATAAAAGATGAGTGTTCAAAGATTATGTAAATGGTATTTTCATGAAAATAGAAAGTGAAGTATGAATCTCATGAAAATCTTATTTTTCATCTTAAAACAAATCATATATTTTTCATAAAGTATTTTGTATTTAGCAATGCTTTATGAAAATAGTCATTCAAGCTCAAAAAGATCATAAATCACATTTTGTTGTACAAATCAAAAACATGAAAAATCATTTTTTTTTATTATTATTTATTTAAAATACTAATCTTCATGGTATATGTATGATTTATCCAATTCTAACAATATGCATACATATCCCAAATATGAAAAGAGTCCAATATATATTGCATGAAGGCAAATGACTCAAGGGGTATACATGTACATTTATTAGATTTGAATTAAACACACATATACATGAAGTAAGATCAAAGATACGCATAACAAGTATAAATGACCGAATCATCAAAACTAGCCTATACACATGCATATAGTGGATACAAATGAGCATGAAGTTCAAATATATATGAGTCAATTGTAGTTCACTATTCATATATGTATAAATGCAAGTTTTGACACATTCTACATTTAAGCATGTAAATGCCACATGAAGCACCCAAAAAAATCTTAAAACATGAACATGCTACATGAAATTAAAAGCATGTGCATAAATGAAATAGGAGTTTAGAAATCGTTACCAACTCCAAAGCTCCTAGCATGGTGGTTGACCCACCAAAATTCCTTGATAGCGATGCATCCAAGTGTATGTCCATCAAGTCCACATGCACTCACCATCAAGGCACCAAATCTCTCACGTTTTGAGAGATCCCTCACCTACATCAAATACACAAGGTGGGGGTTTTGGTACCCATATTTTCTTGGGTCCTATGGGGTTAGTCTTGTAAGGAACCCAAGCATTTTTATTTTTATCAAAAATAAGAACATTTAACCTTTCATAACAAAATCTTCTTAGATGGCCTTTGCGGCCACAATGTGTACATATGTACACCTTAGCATACTTATGAGTGGGAGTGTGAGCATGATGTGTATCATAAGCATATGCATGATGTGAATGTGCATGAGTATGAGGAACTTGTTTCTTTTGAAACAAGGATTCCAATCTAGTATGATTGAATGCACATGAGCTCAAATTAGAGCTCAAATTATCAATTTTATTTTTCAAATTTTTAATCTCATTTTGATCAATGTGTGCATGAGAAGTATGATGAGATATATGATCAATTTTCTTTTTCTTTTGAGAAACAAAATCTTTTTCTTTTTCAACAAATTTTCTTTTTAAAGACTTATTTTCTTGCAAAATGACTTCCTTTTGTTTTTCAACCATATCAACCTTATTTTTCAAAATCATATTTCCTTCACATAAAACATTCAATTTAGACATTAAGGAAATATTCTCATTTTTCAAATCCTCATTTTCTTTTTCTAAACATGCAAGTTTATTTCTAAAGGAATCATTTTCTACATGCATGCAATCAAATTTCTTTTTCCAACTTTCATTATCTTTTTCTAAGCATGCAATGTTATTTCTATATGAGTCATGTTCCTTATGCATGCAAGCAATTTCCTTTTTCAAATTTTTATTATTCTTTTTAATCATGTCATATTTCTCAAGCAATAATTGGCAAAAAGAATTTAGCTCATCATATGACATAGTAGCATCCTCATCCTCGGATTCGGAAGTTACCTCAAGGGGGTTATCCCCTTGGACCATGTAGCACTTGTTGGAGATGTCGCTTCCAACATCCGAATCGCTCCCGGCATAATATAGATCCTTTTCGCCAAGAGAAGGTGATGATGTTCCAAGCTACAAAAGCCGATTCAATGTTAGAAACCCTAGATAAATAATCATCATTTAGGGTACATTTAAGAGCATGAAGGGCTTTTGCATTAGCCTCAATGTACTTGCTATTTGAACAATAATCATTATTAGTAGCAGCAAGATAAGCATGAATTCCTAAGGCTTTGAGGTACAATGACATCTTAACCTTCCAAGTTTGGATGTTAAGAATATCAAAGGTGGGTGGTGACATGAAGTCCATGGTGAGGTGTGTGTGTACAAAAAAAATATTGTGATTAGCCTAAAAGGAGGATCTTTAACTCTTAGGTTGTTAGACCCAATATCAAGAGCACTAGCTCTGATACCAATTGTAAGTTCACCTAGAGGGGGGGTGAATAGGTGATGGCTAATCTAATGGTCACTTATGAACAAATAATGCGGAATTAAAACTAAGATGATCAAATTAAACTTCTTTTAATTAAACACTTATGTATAATACAAGAGTGTTGCCGAATTCCCCTTGCGAGGCTCTGGACAAACTCCTCTAGATTCCCCTTGAATGGGTTGAGGTGCCGCGTTGGCTCTCTTGGTTGAATACAAGTGTTAGACAATCAATCCCAAGCAATTATATAACAATTAAGCACAAGGGTATATCAAGCATATAAAG
Organism: Agave tequilana; assembly: GCA_038442645.1. Taxonomy (NCBI): domain Eukaryota; kingdom Viridiplantae; phylum Streptophyta; class Magnoliopsida; order Asparagales; family Asparagaceae; genus Agave; species Agave tequilana. The sequence goes on from JAVJIF010017465.1 coordinate 38,548, forward strand.
ATAGACAATAATTGAATGCAAGATATAAAAGAGACAAAGAGAGAGAGAGAGGGAGCAAGAGTGAGCAATCGCAAACACAAAGGGTTTGTTTCGAGGTTCGAGCACACTTGCTCTACATCCCCGCCTTCGACACACGAAGGATTTCCACTATGCACGATCCAACCGGATCTCTCCTTGGTGCCGCAACACCTACAAGCCCTCGGACTCCCAAAGTCCCTTACACACCACAAGCCCACCGGCTCGTCGAGGCCGCACCTCAAGCTACAAGTCCTCACTAGGACCCAACAACACCAAGTCCTCACTAGGACCCTCAATCAAACCGCGAACACAACCGTCCGCCTTCTCAAAGAACAAGATGAAATCTTGGTGATCTAAACACTTGATCACCTACAAAAAAACTCTCACTACAACACCTATAGGATGAATAGCTCAATGGATGCTCAAGTGTTTGTGTGAGAAAGCAAGGAAAGAATCTTTGGTGAAAAACACAAGAAAATCTCTTTTACACTCTTTGATAAAACTCTCCTTTTAATTGGAAGTATTGACTCTAATTTTGTGGAGAAAAACCCTTCAGAAAGACTGGGAAAAACTAGCTCTAAGGTCTCCAAAAATCTTGGCTTAAAACAATGACAAAACCCCCTTTTATAGAGGCCAGAAAAATCTGACCGTTGGGCTCTGTCAGAGCTACCGGTCGACCGGTCCGGTCGACCGGCAACGGTCAAAAATCCGACCGTTGCAGCCTCCGGTCGACCGGCCCGGTCGACCGCGCAACTGGAGAAGAGAGTAAACTCTCTGTCGGTCGACCGGCCCGGTCGACCGATATTTCCCGAGAGCCAAGCTCTCTGAAGCGGTCGACCGGTCCGGTCGACCGTTCCCCAGTGCACACAGGCATGCACGTCCGTGCACGTCCGGTCGACCGACCCGGTCGACCGGCCTCTGTCAGTTCTGAAAAATCAGAACTGCCAGAACCTGAAAATATTGGGATTAAAGATACTGGTCTTTTTGGCTTAATAAAAAATCCCATAAATACTTAGAAATTCTACAAAAAATAGTTTTATGATATAGAAACATGCTTGCACAAAATCAAGGCATGTTATTAAAGATTTGACTATTTTTTTGTAACTTGGAAATATTGGCTCATAATAAAAACTGTTTTTCTAAAACTTGTTTTTCCATAACTTCATCCAATACAAAAACAAGATATACTTTAAAGCATAGTGTGTATGGATATGATCCACTACACAATCAAGATGAAATATCTAGTTTTTGACATAAAGCACTAAACTTGTTTTGGTTAAAGGATATGCATATAATAGATCACCAAAACCAAGTCATGTATTTTGACAAATGAAAAATCTTTTTCTAAAATAAAAATTCTTTTATGAAAGCAATCTTATAAAGAGTTCTATCAAGAGTGTGTGTGTGATATAACTTGAGCAATCCACTAATCTATTCTATCCTTTACATTTTAACTAAAACAAACAAAAATCTTATACCTAGACACAAGTCTTCAACTTCTTGAAGTCTTCACTTGAAGGCTTCTCATCTTCTTGACTTGGTCCAAGCTTGATCCAAAGCTCCTTGGATCACCCCGTGCTAGCTCCAAATCTTGATATTTAATCCTTTGTTGAGCTTTGCACCTACTAAGATCTTGATAAAGAATCTGTCACTAATTAAACAAGATCATTAGCAAATATAACTACATGAGTTGATCATCATCAAAACTAGAGTGATAGGCCTTTGGGCCAACAACATCTCCTCTTATGCATTGCATAGTGTACGTTATGAGAATTAGGGCTTGTCATCCCTCCTTCATGTAATGTATCTATGTAGGGAAGCTTCACATCTTCCTCTTCATGAATGTATATAGCATATACCATTTATTTGTTGATCTATGTTTACTTTCAATTGGTATCAAGATGCTACTTTGTCATATTTTCAATTGGTACCTTAATTGATTGTTACCCCTATTTGGTTTTTGTTTTTGTTTTAGACAAAAAGGGGGAGAATATTGTCTTTATGTTGCCCTTTGTTGATTCTTTGTTTCGAACAAAAAGGGGGAGTTATTGATTTGGTTTTGTTTTTACCCTTTATTAATGATTGTTTCTTTGTATTAAAAAGGGGAGAAGATTTTGTTTAGTTTTGGTTTTTACCCTGTAACGCCCCGATCCTGGCGGATACGGAGACATTACTGCAACGTATATACGTAGGTCAGAACTACCCTCACGTATATACGCTAAGCATCAGTACAAGTAAGAATCAGAGTACGAAAGCAAGTGGTGCATTATACATTCCAACACATGAGTACAATTACAAAGTTATCACCAGAGGTGATCCAATATTACATGAATATTACATCACTGATATGCGCAATTGCGAGATTACAAGGAGATATACAAGAATGAATAGTACAAGGGCACTCACGAGTTTATAAAAAGGAAAACTCGAGAGGCACACAGGGGGCCTGGAAGGATAGAGCTTCGGATGATCTGCTGGAAATCCACGCTACCGCTGCGCTACTCTGATCAGCAACAGGGAGAATCCACACGCTCCAAGCTCCATGACCTGGACATGAGAATCCAGGGGAGTCAGATGAAACTCCCCAGGCGAGTGGTGATACAAAAGCCAAGTGGCGAGCAAGGATAAGCACATGTATAGCGATAAAACCAAATAAAGCCGAGGACGAGCAAATCTGGTTGTATGGTTTCAGATCACGGCTCCATAAGACTAGTACGTCGAAGGAATAATCCAAACAAGGAAACCCTCATCTATATACCTTTATCTCATGTCACCATAATCCAAGCACATACAACCCGACTGTACTCAGGGCATGATAAGATAATGAACAGGAGGCAGATGGATACAAGGGATAAAGCAGAGCATGAGCAGTTAATACCATAATACTCATAAACCGAAAATCCGAAGTAAAATCCCGGACAGGCAAATATGATAAGGCATATCACAGATTCATAGCCGTTTAAGCTGCAGGCTTCAGTATGCGTCCCATTCCACATACCTCTACTTACAACTTAAAGAGCCGGTTATTATCTTGACACTTATTATTACTCGTCTTACCCTGATATCTAGCTATGTGAACTAGCGTCCCAGCACACATAGATCCATATCCGAGTAAAGCAAGGTTGTTATTGGAAACCAGCGGGGGTATCAACGAACTATGTTTACAGTAGGTCCCGTACATACCCGGGACCACGGCCCAGGATTGTTCCGTTGCTTGGTGGACGGAACCCGCCGCAAGGCGAACAGGAGGGACTTATGTATGCCCTTATCATGATGGTACCAGGAAGGAGGGAGCCAGCACTCCCCTCGGTCGCCTGGAGGCCCACAGGTCAGACCTGAAGTTTTAGTTGCACAACATGCCTAATACCACTGTAAACACGAACACATATTGATAGCCGCAAGTTTCCCCCGACCCAATGCAAGTTGTCCATTTTATGGGTTATTGGATGATTATCAGGTTCCGGGAATGAGCAAGAACAAGTCAGGAATACAGGTATCACAGGAGTACTGGTTCGTACTATAATATATCACATGTGTATCAGGAGTATAGTTTGTACTATCAAGATGTCAGGTCATCATTCCCGTTATCGTGATAATCACAAGAGTCAAGTATGTCATGCCGGGTGTCAAGTGACAGCATGACAAGATGGTGATATTAGGCAGGCAACCAGTCATGTCAAGAGATTGATAATAATCCGGTGGCAAGTCATGTCATAACAAGGGGTCTTGCCAAGTAGTAGCATGTCAGGTGTCAGGTGATAATAAACCAGTTGTCAGGTGATATACATGTGTTAAACAGTAGCATGTAAAGGACTGGTATGAAGTAATGGCATGGTGGTAGAATAGTAGCTGAGCACAACCAAGCGGAGCTGAGCAAGCTGGAAGTACAGACAGCAAACAGTGTTTAACACTGTAGCGTCTGGCGAGGTTACCGGAACGACTCGACTGAAGTACAGCGGTAAATCCGGCAGCAACTCACCTAGACGAATCAGTGGTAAAGTGCTGAACGCTGATCATGATAACCAGACGGAGCTGAACAAGCTGGAGGCACAAACAGCGAACAGAGTTTAGACACTAATGCGCTCTGCGAGGTTACCGGAATACTCGGATTAAGATACGAGTAGAGAATCCGGCAGCAACTCGCCTAAACGAATTTAGTGAATAAAGCACTGAGCGCTAAGCATGCTCACCAGGCGGAGCTGAGAAACCTGGCGATCCCAATCACGCCTCTTTCGAGACAGTGAGGGACCGGAGGTTGAAGGATCGACCACGCATGGTATGAAGCAGTAGGATACATCGCAGGCATAGTATAAGTACAAGAAGGAAACTACCCTAGTACAAGCATTCGTCACAGAGCAATACATGTCTAGATATTGGCACTCGGCCATACACAGATACAGGGACTCAGCCCATTACAAAATACATGGAAACAGGGAATAAAATATATGTCGACCCGACGAAGCGGGGAAACCCAAATGGAGGCGAGAGCGAGGACACTCGCCTAAATCACCGGAAAGTCGAAAAGTCTGGAATCCAGGGGACTTGCGTACGCGCCATAAAATAATATATATATGAGGAGAGAGAAAGTGTACAGGGAGACGCGGTTTGAGGAAGTGAGACGCGGGGGTTCGTGTTGCAGGAATGGCAGACGCCGGAATAGCAAACGCGGAAATCACAGACGCGAGGATCGCGTCGCGAGAATAGCAGACGCGGGATAGCAGACGCGGGATTCACGTCGCATAGATGCCTCAAACGCGAGATCTGCGTTCAAGTGCGGACGCGAGGGAAACGCGGACGCGGACGTGGGTTCTGCGTCGCGTCAATACAAAAACGCGCAGAGCGCGTTAAGGGATTGCCTAGACGCGGGGTGAGATCCGCGTTAGGAAAGTCTTGGCGAGGAAAATCACTCGCCGACAAGATTCCTTGCTGCGCCCGACGAAGGGAAGTTCGGCCCCAATCCAAAAGGAGGGTACCGGCCCTAAGTCTTGCCAACGGAGAAGAACGCGGCCCCAATCCAAAAGGAGTGGCCGGCCCTTGAGTCTTGCCGACGAAGAAGAGCACGGCCCCAATCCAAAAGGAGTGGCCGGCCCTAATAAGAGTCATTTTCCAAATGGAGAAGACGAACAGGAAGAGGAACCAGGAAGAGAGAGAGAGAAAGGAAATAGGAGAGAGAGAGAAAGAAAGAGAGAGAGAGAGAGTCAACAAGAGAGAGAGAGAGAGATCCAAGGAGAGAGAGAGAGGGTATGATCCAAGGAGAGAGAGAGAAGGGGCTATTGCCCCCCCTTGGCTCCCGCACACAGCGCCCCCCATTGGGGGCGCTCGGCCTGGCCGCCGGCCAGGCGGCGGCGCCGGGCGGCGCTGGCCGCCGACGGAGAAGGAGGGGGCAGTGCCCCCTCAACAGAGAAGGGAGGGGGCAGTGCCCCCTCCAGCAGAGAAAGAGGGGGGCTTTGCCCCCCTCAGCTCAGGCACAGGGGCCCAGGCGGGCCCCCTTGGCCGCCCACGGCCGCCGGCACAGCGCCGGCGGCGCCCCGAACTGGGGTGGCGCCGGCCACCCCAAGAAAGGAAGGAGGGGGCTGCTGCCCCCTCAACAGAAGTGCACAGGGGGCCGGGAGGCCCCCTGGCCGAGCCCAAGGCCGCCGGCGTGCTGCCGGCGGCGGTCCACCTCCCGCCAGAGGTTGCCGGAGGAGGAGAGGAGGTCCGGCGAAGAGTCGTGGTGGTTGGCCGGATCAAAGGGGGGAGGAAAGAAATGGAAAAGAAAAGAAAAAGAAAGAAAGAAAAAAGGAAAAGGAGAGAGGAGAAGTAGATGGCCGGAATGGGGTTCCCTCGCCGGCGCCGTGGTGGCCGGAGGCGCCGGCGGGGTGGCTGGTTGGGTGCAGGTCGCTGGCCACAAATGGAGGAGGAGAGGAAGAAGTGAAATGAGAAGAGAAGAAAAGAAAAGAAAAAGAAAAAGAAAAGGAGAGAGAGTGATTGTGATTGGTGATGGGAGAGGGATTTAATGAGTGAGGGGGGTGGTGTGGTGTCACCCACGTGGGCGAGGAATGGGCTGGAGTTGGTGGGAGAAAAGAAAGGAAAGAAAGAAAGAAAAGAAAGATTGGAAAAATAATAATATTATAATATGGCCGCGAAATATCGACTGTTCCGGAAAAATTCCCAAAAATACCCAGAGGTAGAAAACGTTATCCTGAGGAATAATATGAAATCGGTTTTCAGAAATAAAATCCCATTTTCAAATTAAAAATCCGGAAGTCAACTGCCGATACCGGTCTACACCGGGTTGGCCGGATTTTGATAAATTCTGAAAAATCCCAGGAAATGTATTAAAGTAGAAAATATGATTTTAAGAAGTAAGGTGAAAGCGGAATTCAGAAATTCAACTCCGATCGTAAACTAAAAATCCTGGAATCAACCAGCGATACTGGCCGATACCGAATCCGGTGGAATTTTCATAAATTCATAAAATCCTCAGAAAAAGTATTTAGATAGAAAAAGTGATTTTAAGAAATAATGCCTAAAGGCACTACTCGTAATTTCAATCCGTTTGTAAATTAAAAATCCGGGAATCGGTCAGCGGCACTGATCGACACCGGTTTGAAGATTCCCAACTTAATTGAGGAAAATTCTAGAAAATCATAGAAAATCTAGAATATTGGAAAATGATGTTCAAAACTGAAATCGGTCAAATCGGATTAGTAGAAAGACCAAATCGAGCAAAGCACTGGGTTCGGGCCCCCGGTTCAGACTAGGGCTGACTCCGAGTCCACGAATCCAAATTCAAGACAAAACGTTCATATAAATAGTTCGTAATACAAAACAAATACCGAAGGTAAATCGAAAAATACGATCGAAAAATCTGAATACGCAACTAAGTACGTATTCCGGTAGAGGGGTGTTACATTCCATCCACCTTACAAAAAATTGCGTCCTCGCAATTTCGATAAGGGTAAAATGAACACAAAGAGGACAAGGGTAGAATTTATACCAATTAAGATATGAAGCACTATAGGTAGGGCCCTCAAGTTGACTGGTCAATAATCAGAACATAGACATCCTCTGCACTTCCGGCTGTATAAATCTCTGAACGATGCCAAATAATACTGACTGATAACACAGCTTTGCAATAGAATTCCCGCTGTACTGTATACTTAATGTCGCTCTGAGAATAAGCCAGAATACTGAAGATAAAGAAAACCCCTGATAGTCCTGAGCATAATAAAGAAGACCGATACTTGAGAATTCCGAATACCAGGCATCGATCACTCTGAAAGATATAGCAGTGAATGTAGAATATCCATAGAGAATCCCGACTATTGACTTCTGAAAGATAACCCGTTCGAGATCAATCCAGAGAATACCCGAGCCTCATAGAGTTGGCCGAAGAAATCATCTCATACCTTCATTTAGAACCAGCCACTACCTCTCTAGTCTATTCATATCTTAAGTTGGTATAAAGGCTTCGAAAAAACCAAAACAGGGGAAGGATGGAAAGGATTAGGAATCAAAGGAAAGATGATCAAGAAAAATAGATAACTCTGTACTTGTAGTTGGAATGTATAACCAGGACTCATGCATTCCAGTTGCAAATTTCTTTACCATTAATTTGTCGTCTGGACGTACTGAGGAGGTGAGAGCCTAAGCTCTGATACCAACCTGTAACGCCCCGATCCTGGCGGATACGGAGACATTACTGCAACGTATATACGTAGGTCAGAACTACCCTCACGTATATACGCTAAGCATCAGTACAAGCAAGAATCAGAGTACGGAAGCAAGTGGTGCATTATACATTCCAACACATGAGTACAATTACAAAGTTATCACCAGAGGTGATCCAATATTACATGAATATTACATCACTGATATGCGCAATTGCGAGATTACAAGGAGATATACAAGAATGAATAGTACAAGGGCACTCACGAGTTTACAAAAAGGAAAACTCGAGAGGCACACAGGGGGCCTGGAAGGATAGAGCTTCGGATGATCTGCTGGAAATCCACGCTACCGCTGCGCTACTCTGATCAGCAACAGGGAGAATCCACACGCTCCAAGCTCCATGACCTGGACATGAGAATCCAGGGGAGTCAGATGAAACTCCCCAGGCGAGTGGTGATACAAAAGCCAAGTGGCGAGCAAGGATAAGCACATGTATAGCGATAAAACCAAATAAAGCCGAGGATGAGCAAATCTGGTTGTATGGTTTCAGATCACGGCTCCATAAGACTAGTACGTCGAAGGAATAATCCAAACAAGGAAACCCTCATCTATATACCTTTATCTCATGTCACCATAATCCAAGCACATACAACCCGACTGTACTCAGGGCATGATAAGATAATGAACAGGAGGCAGATGGATACAAGGGATAAAGCAGAGCATGAGCAGTTAATACCATAATACTCATAAAACCGAAAATCCGAAGTAAAATCCCGGACAGGCAAATATGATAAGGCATATCACAGATTCATAGCCGTTTAAGCTGCAGGCTTCAGTATGCGTCCCATTCCACATACCTCTACTTACAACTTAAAGAGCCGGTTATTATCTTGACACTTATTATTACTCGTCTTACCCTGATATCTAGCTATGTGAACTAGCGTCCCAGCACACATAGATCCATATCCGAGTAAAGCAAGGTTGTTATTGGAAACCAGCGGGGGTATCAACGAACTATGTTTACAGTGGGTCCCGTACATACCCGGGACCACGGCCCAGGATTGTTCCGTTGCTTGGTGGACGGAACCCGCCGCAAGGCGAACAGGAGGGACTTATGTATGCCCTTATCATGATGGTACCAGGAAGGAGGGAGCCAGCACTCCCCTCGGTCGCCTGGAGGCCCACGGGTCAGATCGGAAGTTTTAGTTGCACAACATGCCTAATACCACTGTAAACACGAACACATATTGATAGCCGCAAGTTTCCCCCGACCCAATGCAAGTTGTCCATTTTATGGTTTATTGGATGATTATCAGGTTCCGGGAATGAGCAAGAACAAGTCAGGAATACAGGTATCACAGGAGTACTGGTTCGTACTATAATATATCACATGTGTATCAGGAGTACAGTTTGTACTATCAAGATGTCAGGTCATCATTCCCGTTATCGTGATAATCACAAGAGTCAAGTATGTCATGCCGGGTGTCAAGTGACAGCATGACAAGATGGTGATATTAGACAGGCAACCAGTCATGTCAAGAGATTGATAATAATCCGGTGGCAAGTCATGTCATAACAAGGGGTCTTGCCAAGTAGTAGCATGTCAGGTGTCAGGTGATAATAAACCAGTTGTCAGGTGATATACATGTGTTAAACAGTAGCATGTAAAGGACTAGTATGAAGTAATGGCATGGTGGTAGAATAGTAGCTGAGCACAACCAAGCGGAGCTGAGCAAGCTGGAAGTACAGACAGCAAACAGTGTTTAACACTGGAGCGTCTGGCGAGGTTACCGGAACGACTCGACTGAAGTACAGCGGTAAATCCAGCAGCAACTCACCTAGACGAATCTAGTGGTAAAGTGCTGAACGCTGATCATGATAACCAGACGGAGCTGAACAAGCTGGAGGCACAAACAGCGAACAGAGTTTAGACACTGATGCGCTCTGCGAGGTTACCGGAATACTCGGATTAAGATACGAGTAGAGAATCCGGCAGCAACTCGCCTAAAGGAATTTAGTGAATAAAGCACTGAGCGCTAAGCATGCTCACCAGGCGGAGCTGAGAAACCTGGCGATCCCAATCACGCCTCTTTCGAGACAGTGAGGGACCGGAGGTTGAAGGATCGACCACGCATGGTATGAAGCAGTAGGATACATCGCAGGCATAGTATAAGTACAAGAAGGAAACTACCCTAGTACAAGCATTCGTCACAGAGCAATACATGTCCAGATATTGGCACTCGGCCATACACAGATACAGGGACTCAGCCCATTACAAAATACATGGAAACAGGGAATAAAATATATGTCGACCCGACGAAGCGGGGAAACCCAAATGGAGGCGAGAGCGAGGACACTCGCCTAAATCACCGGAAAGTCGAAAAGTCTGGAATCCAGGGGACTTGCGTACGCGCCATAAAATAATTGATTGGTCACTATTGTTGCATATTTAATGTCACATTTCCATACTTATTTTAGAATAAAAGCCTGCATTGTCCTAATTAATTGTTTGATTTATTTGCAGGCCCAATCCTTAAGGAGATGAAGAGAAATGAGCCCAAAAGCCCACCAGAATTCTGAATTAAATCAGAGTTAATTCGCACACATAAAATCAGGGCAAAATCAAGAGGTTGAAACCGGTTGAGAAGAATCCTCTCAGAATCGATCGGTTAAAGCCATGAAATCCAAGGCCATTTCGTCAGAATCTGGAGCTCCAACGACAAAACTAACAAAGGATAAAGTCAGAAGAAGACCCCGGACAGACCCACCAACAGGGTGTGGCCACTTGGCCACACCCTTGCCGCGGAAACGCGGCAAAAGCCGCGTTTCCGCGGCAATCCTGGGGAGTTACGGGGAGCGTGAACTCCCCCGACCTCCCCGGGATCTTGGTTGTTAGGGTTTCTGCCTATAAAAGGCCATATTGTGCACTGAAAATGGACGCCAATACAGATTAGGATTTTAGACTAGTTTTTCCATTTCTTAGTTTAGGTTTTTGTTTTTCTTTTTCATGTAATTTAGTTTTCATTTATGTAATTCTGAGGAGATCAACTTTCATCGAAGAACAAGACTGAAGCTTGAGCTAAAAGTGACAATTGGTGTAAGGTTTTATTTCTTTTCTTCAATTGTTATGAGATCAAATCGATGCTATTTCCTTGTATTTTCTTTTTAGTTCTCTTCTTCTTTTCTATTTTACCTTTCTTTTTAGTACAACTGTCTTCCAAGTGAGTCTAAAGCATCGAAAGAGCCTTGCCTTTGCGAGTGCCACCGATAGCTCATGACGATGGAATTGTGAGTCTCTCCGTATCATTTCATGCTTGCGTATCTTGATGATGTAATGTGGAAGAGACCAACACTTGACTCTTATGAGCTATGCGCTAATTGCCTCCAATTCAAGGTAACATTGAAGCTAAGAACTCAAGGTAAGCTTTTGGTGAAAAGAAGGTAAATATTTGTTTTCTTTTTTTTTTCATTTCTGTAAATTAAATCACCAACAATACCTCTTCCAACTCTTTTTCCTCCACTTCATTTGTACATATTCGCTTCATTGTTTTCTGATTTTTTCACCTTCTTCATCTTCCATTTTCTTTTAACTTTAATATAACTTTCTATTTCATTTTCATAACTAAAAACAGAGAAGAACCTTCGTTTGATTTTCTTAAAGATTTCAATACAAAGAACTGTAACGCTTCCATCGCAAACCCTCCTTGTGGATCACGACCCGCATAGCCACTTGCTATAGCGGAAGAATTGAGCACTTGCACATTTATATTCTTAAGTTCTAAAATTTCGTATTCTTTGTGCAGGTTTTGCCTCAATCAAATTTTGGCGCCGTTGCCGGGGAGGGTAAAACGGTTTTTATTGAAATCTGAATTTTTATTGCAAATTTTTTAGAACTAAACGAATTTTCTTCTCTGTTGCAGGTTACAGGGCAAGCAAAGCAGGAAATCAATATTGCAGTGACATACAAGTGGTATTGGGCCTCTGCTATAAAAAGCAGAGACCCATTACCCTCTGAATTGCCGCGAAAACGCGGCAAAAGCCGCAGATCCGCGGCAATCCAGAGTTGACTACTAACAAGTTTTTGCAGGCTGCTTGCTTTGCAAATTATAGTTCTCTGCAATTATTTATTTCCTACATGACATCACATAAACCTGCTAATAATCAACAGTAAAAAGTTTGTTGCAAAAGTTAAAAATTGATTAGACGTTTGCATTTAGGCACGTGTCTTTTCAATTCATTTCTTTTACTGTTGAAGAGTGCTGGAAGCAAGGTACGTATGCATTACATTTAGCATAGGACTCACTTCTTGGTTGTCTATATCGCTTTAAGTGATTCCTATTTATATAGCTTGTACACTTGCACAAAATTATTTTAAGGGCACTAACCCATAACAAGATAAGGTGGGGATTTAATCACCCTTCCTTAGCCCAAAAATCATATTCCAAGCACTCACTAACCCAAGCCTAACTAAAATTGAGTAGACGTTGGCCCTAGGGACATCTCGGACTCAATTAGGAGATTATCCTAAGGGGGAAAAATGTTGGAATCTAACTCCTGCAAAATCAGTGTCTAGGAAAGGGATTGAGGGCCGAAAGCCCGAAGGTTGGTGGTTATTTAATTAAGGAACGTCTTTGACGGAAAACCTCCCACCAACCTTGCCCTGACCTGGCTGATTAGCTTGTGGTTAAAGTCTACATTAGACCTCCCGTGGACAGTCTAACCAGTTAGGAGTCGTCTAGGTCCTAAGTCTACCCTAACTTAGGCTAGAATTTTTTTCTTTTTTGTTTGTTTATTTGTTTGTTTTTTTTTATTTGTTTGCATTCTATTGTGTGATATGGACTATAATAATAATTTTTTCAACTACAATAATAATCCATATTACACACCGACTTCATTTTCGGATATTACCAACCCGGCATATCATAACTTTGACCAACCTAGTGTGCCGGATTGGTCTTATCCGAATCAATATGACCCATACCCCCCATCTAATAACTATAATTTCCATAATGATTTCAACTCTTCACCGAGTCAGTGGGGATTCACCTTCCCCGAGCATAATTTCCAACCACCTTGCCCTCCTTCTCCACCCAGTCCACATTATGTTCAAGATTCATACTCAGTTCCACCCATCCAAAATAGGAAACCATCAATTATGGAAATGAGTATGCGTGAGTCCAAACACAAATCCCAAAATCTGATGGACTCACAATTTCACTACCACTTCCAAGACAATTCTTCATCTTTTCATCAAAACAATGAACCTATCAACTATGAAAAGATGCTTGAAGCCATGACTCAGGCTCAAAACACTCGTAATCGTGACATAGATATGATGGTCGAATCTCTACGTTCCCACCGTCCTGATGTCACTAACCATTCTGTTAGAGCCGAAGAGTCATGTAGTTTTGGAAATCAAGATTCCATTTCAGAACAACCACTTGAACTTGCCCAAACTCCAAATTTTGAAAAAGATATTGATAGTTTAGCAAGTTTTCCTTTTCCTGAAATAGAACTTGAGAATGAATATGATCTTGAACCCCAACTTAGTGATTCAATGCTTCTTCCTGATTCAATAATGACTCCGGTATCTTCACCTGATTTCGATCTTTTCCCCGAGTCAACATTGGATCCTGTACCAATCCATAATGAAATTGAATCACCCATCTGTGAGGATCATATTGTACTTGACCAATTATACACTCTTGAAGATCCTATTGACAAATTGGCAAGTTCTCAATTTTTTGATATTGAAGTCAATGAGATATGTGACCTAGATTCTCATATCTGTCATCCAGTTCAACTTTCTGAATCAATCTTGACTCCTGTTGTGTTACCAAACTTGAGTAATGTTTTAGAGTCAGTTTTGATTCCTCCACCTATCATTCATGAACTGGAATCACCCACATTAAGTCACATTCCATTGTTAGAAAATACATGTGGACTGGAGTTTCAATTTCTTGACTTGGACCCAATTTCTGAACCTATTTCGACTCCTGAACCTTTACTTGACTTAAGTCACCTTCCTGAGTCGGTATTAGTTCCTGTCCTTCCTGAATCCAAGTCAACTGTTCTATCATTTCATACTCCATTCTGGGACGAGGTGGTTGACAAATTTGACTCCGAAATCAATTATGGAATTTGGAAATTAGATGGGGTTAAATTTTTAATAAAACTTCTTAATGGAGTTATCTTTTTAGTGGGTCATATTAAAGATAGTGCTGGTGGGTTCCTCCGAGACCCAAGAAAAGTTGATTGGGCCGCGTTTCGTGGACCAATCAGAGCACCACCGGAACCACCACCTTAAGGTAACCATTTTCCTTCCCTTTCTTCTTTTTCATGCATCTATGCATTAATTCATACATTGAGGACAATGCATGAGATAGGTGTGGGGGAGGGTCTAACATAACTTTTCTTTTTCTTTAAAAAAAAAAAAAAAAAAATTAAAAAAAAAAATTTAACATTTTTCTTTACTTTTAAAAACTTTTTGAAAAATAGAAACAATATTTTGACTTATTTTTGTAAGAAATTAAGTTAATTTTAAGGAATAGGAAAATCCAAATTAGGATTTCTTATACTTGGTCAAAATAAGATTATTTGTTTGATTTTTAGGGTTAGGAAGATAATTTGTCAAAGTAATTTAGTCTTGATCTTTACCTTGATGAAATATGCACACTTCATACACTTACACACTTAGGGTTCAAAAACAAAGATTCTTATGCCTTATAAATATATATATATATATATATATATATATATATATATATAAATATATGAATAAGTCTAATTATCGATTAGCTAGGTGCTTTGGCCTAAGCAAGCCTTAGTATTTATGCGAAAGATAATTAGATAAGTTTGAAAGAAAAAAAAAAGAAAAAAAAATGAATAAATCTAATTATTGATTAGCTAGGTGCTTTGGCCTAAGCAAGCCTTAGTATTTACGCGAAAGATGATTAGATCCTCTGATTAAGCTGGGTATTTGTGCCTAATAAAGCATAAGTATTCACGCCTAAAAGGGATTCATATAATAAAATCCTTAGTTTTGTGGCCTTGTTTGCTCGAGTCCTTAAGTCCTAGGGGTGTCTTCTCACCTGGTGCCCTAAGACGTCTGGTTTGGGAGTCATCGATTAAAGGCTTGTTACATGGGCAGATTAGAAAGCCTAATAGAACTAAGGAATAATACCACACAAAAAAAAAAAAAAAAAGAAAAGTATATATAAATAAATAAGGCATAAGAGTTAGAGTTAATGAACCCTTAGTAAACTTCACAGTCACGATGGTGCATACGACTCAGGGTAAAGTAAGAGACTAGATGAGAAGTACAATTTGACTCCTTACTTTGATTGATAACAAATTTTTGAATAGAGACTAAGTTTAGGAATGAAAAATTCGGTTTTCCTATAACTTATAGATTGCTTAGATCTTACAATCATATTTCAAATATTTTTCTCTTTCAAAATGCTTTTCGAAAATACTAACTCTTTATTTCCCTTTCTTTATGGATTTTGTGGGTGCAATCCGCTGAAAACCCTCACGAGACAAAACTCGTCCTCTAGGGGGAACCTAGAGGTTTAACGGCTTGTTGCACATGCTCAGTGCAATCGCGCGACCTGCGAAAGTGGTCTAATAATCTCTAGTATAGTTTAGTTGTTTTGCTCGAGGACGAGCAAAAGATAGGTATGGGGGTGTGATTGGTCACTATTGTTGCATATTTAATGTCACATTTCCATACTTATTTTAGAATAAAAGCCTGCATTGTCCTAATTAATTGTTTGATTTATTTGCAGGCCCAATCCTTAAGGAGATGAAGAGAAATGAGCCCAAAAGCCCACCAGAATTCTGAATTAAATCAGAGTTAATTCGCACACATAAAATCAGGGCAAAATCAAGAGGTTGAAACCGGTTGAGAAGAATCCTCTCAGAATCGATCGGTTAAAGCCATGAAATCCAAGGCCATTTCGTCAGAATCTGGAGCTCCAACGACAAAACTAACAAAGGATAAAGTCAGAAGAAGACCCCGGACAGACCCACCAACAGGGTGTGGCCACTTGGCCACACCCTTGCCACGGAAACGCGGCAAAAGCCGCGTTTCCGCGGCAATCCTGGGGAGTTACGGGGAGCGTGAACTCCCCCGACCTCCCCGGGATCTTGGTTGTTAGGGTTTCTGCCTATAAAAGGCCATATTGTGCACTGAAAATGGACGCCAATGCAGATTAGGATTTTAGACTAGTTTTTCCATTTCTTAGTTTAGGTTTTTGTTTTTCTTTTTCATGTAATTTAGTTTTCATTTATGTAATTCTGAGGAGATCAACTTTCATCGAAGAACAAGACTGAAGCTTGAGCTAAAAGTGACAATTGGTGTAAGGTTTTATTTCTTTTCTTCAATTGTTATGAGATCAAATCGATGCTATTTCCTTGTATTTTCTTTTTAGTTCTCTTCTTCTTTTCTATTTTACCTTTCTTTTTAGTACAACTGTCTTCCAAGTGAGTCTAAAGCATCGAAAGAGCCTTGCCTTTGCGAGTGCCACCGATAGCTCATGACGATGGAATTGTGAGTCTCTCCGTATCATTTCATGCTTGCGTATCTTGATGATGTAATGTGGAAGAGACCAACACTTGACTCTTATGAGCTATGCGCTAATTGCCTCCAATTCAAGGTAACATTGAAGCTAAGAACTCAAGGTAAGCTTTTGGTGAAAAGAAGGTAAATATTTGTTTTCTTTTTTTTTTTCATTTCTGTAAATTAAATCACCAACAATACCTCTTCCAACTCTTTTTCCTCCACTTCATTTGTACATATTCGCTTCATTGTTTTCTGATTTTTCCACCTTCTTCATCTTCCATTTTCTTTTAACTTTAATATAACTTTCTTTTTCATTTTCATAACTAAAAACAGAGAAGAACCTTCGTTTGATTTTCTTAAAGATTTCAATACAAAGAACTGTAACGCTTCCATCGCAAACCCTCCTTGTGGATCACGACCCGCATAGCCACTTGCTATAGCGGAAGAATTGAGCACTTGCACATTTATATTCTTAAGTTCTAAAATTTCGTATTCTTTGTGCAGGTTTTGCCTCAATCAATAATATATATATGAGGAGAGAGAAAGTGTACAGGGAGACGCGGTTTGAGGAAGTGAGACGCGGGGGTTCGTGTTGCAGGAATGGCAGACGCCGGAATAGCAAATGCGGAAATCACAGACGCGAGGATCGCGTCGCGAGAATAGCAGACGCGGGATAGCAGACGCGGGATTTGCGTCGCATAGATGCCTCAAACGCGAGATCTGCGTTCAAGTGCAGACGCGAGGGAAACGCGGACGCGGACGTGGGTTCTGCGTCGCGTCAATACAGAAACGCGCGGAGCGCGTTAAGGGATTGCCTAGACGCGGGGTGAGATCCGCGTTAGGAAAGTCTTGGCGAGAAAAATCACTCGCCGACAAGATTCCTTGCTGCGCCCGACGAAGGGAAGTTCGGCCCCAATCCAAAAGGAGGGTACCGGCCCTAAGTCTTGCCAACGGAGAAGAACGCGGCCCCAATCCAAAAGGAGTGGCCGGCCCTTGAGTCTTGCCGACGAAGAAGAGCACGGCCCCAATCCAAAAGGAGTGGCCGGCCCTAATAAGAGTCATTTTCCAAATGGAGAAGACGAACAGGAAGAGGAACCAGGAAGAGAGAGAGAGAGAAAGGAAATAGGAGAGAGAGAGAGAGAGAGAGTCAACAAGAGAGAGAGAGAGATCCAAGGAGAGAGAGAGAGAGAGGGTATGATCCAAGGAGAGAGAGAGAAGGGGCTGTTGCCCCCCCTTGGCTCCCGCACACAGCGCCCCCCATTGGGGGCGCTCGGCCTGGCCGCCGGCCAGGCGGCGGCGCAGGGCGGCGCTGGCCGCCGACGGAGAAGGAGGGGGCAGTGCAACCTCAACAGAGAAGGGAGGGGGCTGTGCCCCCTCCAGCAGAGAAAGAGGGGGGCTTTGCCCCCCTCAGCTCAGGCACAGGGGCCCAGGCGGACCCCTTGGCCGCCCACGGCCGCCGGCACAGCGCCGGCGGTGCCCCGAACTGGGGTGGCGCCGGCCACCCCAAGAAAGGAAGGAGGGGGCTGTTGCCCCCTCAACAGAAGTGCACAGGGGGCCGGGAGGCCCCCTGGCCGAGCCCAAGGCCGCCGGCGTGCTGCCGGCGGCGGTCCACCTCCCGCCAGAGGTTGCCGGAGGAGGAGAGGAGGTCCGGCGAAGAGTCGTGGTGGTTGGCCGGATCAAAGGGGGGAGGAAAGAAATGGAAAAGAAAAGAAAAAGAAAGAAAGAAAAAAGGAAAAGGAGAGAGGAGAAGTAGATGGCCGGAATGGGGTTCCCTCGCCGGCGCCGTGGTGGCCGGAGGCGCCGGCGGGGTGGCTGGTTGGGTGCAGGTCGCTGGCCACAAATGGAGGAGGAGAGGAAGAAGTGAAATGAGAAGAGAAGAAAAGAAAAGAAAAAGAAAAAGAAAAGGAGAGAGAGTGATTGTGATTGGTGATGGGAGAGGGATTTAATGAGTGAGGGGGGTGGTGTGGTGTCACCCACGTGGGCGAGGAATGGGCTGGAGTTGGTGGGAGAAAAGAAAGGAAAGAAAGAAAGAAAAGAAAGATTGGAAAAATAATAATATTATAATATGGCCGCGAAATATCGACTGTTCCGGAAAAATCCCCAAAAATACCCAGAGGTAGAAAACGTTATCCTGAGGAGTAATATGAAATCAGTTTTCAGAAATAAAATCCCATTTTCAAATTAAAAATCCGGAAGTCAACTGCCGATACCGGTCTACACCGGGTTGGCCGGATTTTGATAAATTCTGAAAAATCCCAGAAAATGTATTAAAGTAGAAAATATGATTTTAAGAAGTAAGGTGAAAGCGGAATTTAGAAATTCAACTCCGATCGTAAACTAAAAATCCTGGAATCAACCAGCGATACTGGCCGATACCGAATCCGGTGGAATTTTCATAAATTCATAAAATCCTCAGAAAAAGTATTTAGATAGAAAAAGTGATTTTAAGAAATAATGCCTAAAGGCACTACTCGTAATTTCAATCCGTTTGTAAATTAAAAATCCGGGAATCGGTCAGCGGCACTGATCGACACCGGTTTTGAAGATTCCCACTTAATTGAGGAAAATTCCAAAAAATCATAGAAAATCTAGAATATTGGAAAATGATGTTCAAAACTGAAATCGGTCAAATCGGATTAGTAGAAAGACCAAATCGAGCAAAGCACTGGGTTCGGGCCCCCGGTTCAGACTAGGGCTGACTCCGAGTCCACGAATCCAAATCCAAGACAAAACGTTCATATAAATAGTTCGTAATACAAAACAAATACCGAAGGTAAATCGAAAATACGATCGAAAAATCTGAATACGCAACTAAGTACGTATTCCGGGAGAGGGGTGTTACATACCCCTTTGTTGATGATTGACAAAAAGGGGGAGAAAGATTTTGAGTTTGATATATGCATATTTATGTTTTGCATATATTAAGTTTAATTTAGTTTAATTTTAATTGGTATCTAGAGCATGTTTTGTTTTTGAATATTTCATTGGTATCTAGAGCCTTTTATTGTTTATGCATGATTATGCATTGTCATTCATTGCATATTTATTGTTTATTTGTTTATGCATGAGTTAAGAGGGAGCTTCTTTGAAGTTTAACTTTAATCCATGCATATATAACTCCATGAGTTTTGTCATCATCAAAAAGGGGGAGATTGTTGGCCCGGAGGCCTTCCTCTCTAGTTTTGATGATGATTAACTCATGTAGTTATGTTTACTAATAATCTTGTGATTTTAGTTTCAGATCATGTAACAAGATATTAGTTGGTGATTGCTCCAAAAAGAGGAGTTTGGAAGCCTTCACTTGATGATTCCCGTACCCGAGCATCAAGATCATACCTTCGCACTCGGTGGATCACGTTTGGGATCGAGTCGGCTTGAAGATGGAAGATCATCAAGAAGACTTAGGTATCTTAGTTTAGTTTAGTGTGTTTAGATCCATTTGTAAAGCTTAGTATAGTTGATATGCTCAAGTGCACAACACACACAAGTTTTATGTTTGGATTTGATTTTCATGAATAGTTTAGATCAAAACAAGTTTAAATGGTTTTTATGTATATTAGATCTGTTCAATATACATACATGCTTCATATCTTTAACAAACTTATTTGACTTTCCTATTCATGTGTTGAAAAATCAAAGTTTGATAAAATACAAGTTTTAGTTTTTGGTAAAAATGATAAGACACAAAAATGGTTTCATATGCTTGATATTTGAGTTAAAATGTTTATCACATGTTTATATATCAATGCAAAATGATAAAACTATTTTTGGGTATTTTTACAAGAAATAAAAGAATTTTTAGAAATATTTTTAACATGTGTTTTTGACCCAGAACTGGCTGACAGGCCAGGTCGGCCGACCGCACGGTCGACCGTACCAAGGGCCGGTCGACCCTGCGGTCGACCGACGTGCACAGAGCTGTGCACGTCTGGCAGTACAGTGGACCGGCCGGCCGACCGGCCGACCGGATCAGAGAGCTTTGCTCTCTGTATCTGGGCGGTCGGTCGGGCAGTCGACCGGATGCCCCAACGGTCACATTTCTGACCGTTGGCGGTCGGCCGGGCCGGCCGACCGCTAGCCTGTCAGGCTGCCAGATCAGCCTAACGGCTAGTTTTCTGTTTGGGCTATAAATACCCCATTTCTTGGGGGTTTTAACTAAGATTTTTTGTGCCAAAATTTTCTGATATCTCCAGTGTTTTAAACAAGTTTTCAAAAGAATTTAAGTGCTAAAAAATCAATCTTATTTGTTTTAAGTGTTTTGTTTATTTCAAAGAAATTAGGTTTTTGGGAAATAGTTTTTGATCTAAACTTCTATATCTATTTTGGTGTTTTCCCAAGAGAATTTCTTTGATCAAAACACTTTATTTTCCACACTTGAGCTATCACCTATCCTATTCTATTAGGATCATTTGTTTGTGGGAAAAGGAAAGAGGTTTGTGGTTGAGACATACCACTTGTTGTAAACCCTTGATTTCTTGTGTTGCTCCCTCTTTGGTAGAGGTTGAGGTTGTTGTATTGGGTTGGTGTTTGCTCCCTCTTTGGTAGAGGTTGAGGCTTGTGGTTTGCTCCCTCTAGTGAGAGGTGGAGTTTGGTTTGTAAACCCTCTTCGGTAGAGGTGTTGGTTGTTGTATTGGCTACGGGCCTACCCCTCGGTTGTGAGGCGGTGTTTGAGAGAGGAGTTCGGTACTCCCTTGTTGTAAAAATCCTTCTCGGTGAAGGTTCCCTCGGTGGGAGTCCTCGGTGGACAAGATAGTGGATTAGAAATCCTTCTCGGTGAAGGCGGGGACGTAGAGCTAGGGGCTCGAACCTCAAAACATATCTTTGTGTTTGCGTTTGATCCATTGTCTCTCTAACTCTCTCTTATATTTGTGCAAAGCATCATTCTTCATTCATATCATTCATATTGCTTGTGTTGCCTTGCATCTTTCATATTGTTGTATATCCATTATATGCTTGGCTTGTTTGTGTGTGCCTCACTTGTACTTAACCACAAGAGCTTCATATAGCACCTCAACCCATATCTAGGGGAATCAAGAGGAGTTAGTCCAGAGCCCTTCACGGGGAATTCGGCTACACTTGTGTGTTGTACTAAGTGTGTTGCAAATAGTTTTAAGCTTCCGCATTTAGCGCATTTAGTTCATTAGATTAGCACTTACACCTATTCACCCCCCTCTAGATGTTTTCAATTCCATGGCTTTTAAGGGTAAGCAAGCGCTTCTTCATTAAGTGCCACCGTTACGCCGATCACCATGAGTGGTTCTTCTCCTCAGGAGGCCCCCATTTCAGGTCATTGAAAATGGCTTTCGCCATTGTTTGAACTCGAAGGGGTTCGACCCTTGAACTTCTCTGGAGTTTATCAATCAACGCAAAGCTCACAGGCTCGCGCCTGATTTATGAACTTAGCTCTCGTGTTGATGAATAGAACGCGGATTTGATGAGATCCAAGTTTTGTTTTGTCAACGCGACTCTCACATCCATAATCAAAACACGAGTCTGTCGAGCTTCACGTTTTATTGAAGCTTTTGAATGCGAGTCTCGTGAATTTTGAGACTCGCGTTTGAGCTTCAACACTTAGAAAATTTCTAAGTTCTTCAACTATGAAGCTCATACGTAGACTTTACCTGAGCCTCACGTTTTAACTTTTTGGACGCGAGTCTCAGATGTTGAGACCCGCGTCTGGGCTTCAATACTTTGCAATTTTTTTACTACTTTTAACTTTGTGTTTTCTTTTTGTAGTGAAGTAATCTTCCAACCCTTTGGCTAAGAGGCGTCATTTTGGTCACATGGGTGGACCAGACCCGAATATCATTTTCATCATCAAGAAGACTATACCAGCATTCACCGGAAGAACCGAGAGCGACAGACCAAGTTGGCTAGCTCATTGATTCTCTGAGAGCTTATCTCAGACGGGCGATTCGAATCTGACGCCCGTACTCTGCTAAGGGGAAGCCAGACTTTCTCTTTGGGGACTCTATCGATGAGAATGTGGAAGTCTTATACGAGGTAGCTGTAAATGGCTCCGTCAGATTGGGGATCGATGCTTCTTCCTTCCCGACATGGAGAGGACGTTTTCCCTATCATGCCTCCAATTGATGTCCCTCCGCCGACTAATGGACTGGGACCTGACAAAAATGTAATCGGGTGTTTCCATCGGGTGGATCTCCTACCATACTGTATTCCTAGCAGGGCATAGCAGGGATATAGTCGGATTACAAACATGCTTGCTAAAGGCAAAATACCCGATGGGCGAGAGTTCCAAACAAGCGGCCACCTCCATCAACCAGTTCATAGCTGTAAAGGGTAACTTTCCCAAAGGTGAATTTCGGGCGCTGGGATAGGTTCATTTCCGATAAGTATTGGTGGTTGAGAATGGTGGGCTTTGTCCTTGAGTAGTTAAAGGAAGTGCTGATACAGTCTGGCATGCACGTCGCAGTCAGGGTCATGCAGTATGGTATCCTGTAAAGCAATTACAATTTTTACGCCATGTTAGAGTGCTACAATTCAAAGATGTGTACGTTTTCGCTCCAGTCGGGAGAGAAGGGGTTCTCCTTACATAAGATGTATGAAGTCTCCGGGTTGGCGATGGGAATATTCCTTATGAAGAATATATCCCTTTGGCCAAAGAATTGCACTTAATGAAGAAAGACGCTTCCTTGGTGTCCGAAATATACTGGGAAGTGTTCTTCCATTTCACATCTGCGCTAAGACTACTGGGTTGAGAGCCGGGTAATCGGTCGCTAATATTGCACATTCATTATCATATTCTCATACTTATTATAGAATAAACTCTACTTTTTTCTAATTATTGTTTAATTTATTTGCAGGCCTATTACTAAAGGAGAGGGAAGAGAAATGAGCCCAAAAGCCCATCAAATTCTGATCTAAATCAGAATTAATTCGAAGTTAGTAAATCAGGGCTGATTAGGTCAGTTCAGATCGGTTGAAAACCAGTTAGAACAAATCCCTACAAATCAATCGGTTGAAGCCAAAGATCAAAGGCCATTTCGTCAAAATCTCGGACTTAAACTGCAAATCCAGCTGATGATAAAAGTAAATCGCAAAGTCAGGGAATACCACCAACAGGGTGTGGCCACCTGGCTATACCCTGGCCGCAAAAACGCGGCCCTGGCCGCATTTTCGCAGCTTTGTTAGGGAGTTAGGGGGAGCGTTTGCTCCCCCTATCTTCATACACTCTCCTACGTGGGTTTTGCCTATAAATACTGGGATTTTCAGAGCGTACAAGAGACGACTAAGTAGAGAGTAAAATTTAGGCTAATTTGTAGTTTATAACTTAGGTTTTTTATTTTCTTTCATGTAATTTTTATTTTCTTTATGTAACTGAGAGGAGATGATACTTTCATGGAGGAATGAGACAAGCTTGTACTGAAGGTGACACCGGTGTAAGTGATCTTTTCTTCCATTGTTATTTGAATCGAATCGAGGTTTCATTTTCTTTTCTATTCTTATTTTTGTTTGCTTCCCTCTTCTGTGTTTGTGGATCCAAATGAAACCGATAGCCTCAAAGTTTCCTTATCCTTGCAAGTGCCGTTGATGGGTTATGGTGATGGATATCCATTTCTATGGTAGTGTAGCTCGCCCTTTCATTTTATAGTGTAAATCGGGAATGGGAAAGATCTCATCTGCCATGCTTCGCTTGCCTTCAAGTAAAGGTAAATCGTCGATACGGGTCAAAGGTAAGCAAGCGCCGAAGAGGTAAGTAAGTTTTTTTAGTTTTTAGTTTTCTTTTCTTTTAATTTTAGTGTAGATTACCAACACCAACTCTTTTATTACTCCTTTTCAATTTCTTTATATATATATATCTATTTTCTATTTCTCCACCTTCTCAATCTACCACTTTCTTTTTAACTTAATTTTAACTCCATTTTCTCTTTTCTTTTAAAGAACTAAAAGAAGAATTTTAACCATTGATTGTAGCCTAAAAGAGAACTTACTAAAAAGCTTCCATCGCTAGTCCCTCATTGTGGATCACGCCCCGCATAGCCACTTGCTATAGCGGTAGAATTGAGTACTTGCACATTCTATTCTTAAAGTTTTGAAATTTTATATTCTTGTGCAGGTTTTCCGTCAATCAAATTTTGGTGCCATTGCTGGGGAGGGACGGTAAGTTATTCTCTTTTTTAGATTTACATTTTTGGTTAACTTTCTTCTTTATTTTTGGTGTACAGATTTAACAACAAGGAATTTTTGCTGCAGTGGACATATAAATGGCCCTGGACTCTACTCTAGAAAGCAGAGCCCAGAAGCCCTCAGATTTGCTACATTCCTGTGGCAATCTGAGTGAACTACTAACTTGTATTTTTTATAGGTTGGCTGAATTGTAAAGTTTAATATCTGTAGCTATTTATTTTCTTGTTAGACTCACTGTATATACATTTCTAACACAACAATAAAATGTTGATTGTAAATGCTAATAATGATTTAGACTTCGCATTTAGGCACATGTCTATTTCATTACATTTTCTATTTACTGTTGAAGAGTGCTGGAGCTAAGGTATGTGTGCATAGCATTTAGTATAAGGTTCATTCTTGTATGAAATATTGTTTGAATGTTACTTTTTTCTATATACTTGTACACTGCAGTAAATTGATTTAAGGGCTTGTCCTATAAACAAGATAAGGTAGGGAAGTCATTACCCTCCCTTAACCCACAAACAATCTCCTCACTCACTAACCCAAGCCTAAATAAAACTGAGTAGACTTTGGCCCTAGGGACATCTTGGACTCAAATAGGAGACTGACCTAAGGGAGAAGTTGATTTGAATCTGAATCTTACCAAATCGGTGACTAAGGTTGGGGATTGAGGGGCGAAACCCTGAAGGCTGGTGGTTTGGCTTAATTAGGCCCGTCGCTTCTGCGCGGATACCTCCCACCAATCTTGCCCCTACCTGGCCGATTAACTTGTGGTCAGATTCGGCAATATACCCCCGTGGACAGTCTAACCAGTTAGGAGTCATCTAGGTCTAAGGTTTACCCTAACTTAGCTTGGATTTTTTTCTTTTTATTTGTTTGCTTATTTGTTTGTTTTTTTCTTTGTTTGTGTTTGACATTTATTGTGTGATATTGCTTATAACAATAATTTTTTCAATTTTAATGGTAATCCATATTACATCCCGACCTCTTTTTCAGATATTACCAATCCGACATATCATAACTTTAACCAACCTAGTGTGCCGGATTGGTCTTATTCGAATTAATATAACCCATGCCCCCAATCTTATAACCATAATTTTCAGAATAATTTCAACTCTTTACAGAGTCAATGGGAATTCACCTCCCCCGAGTCCAATTGTCAACCAACTTGTCCTCCTTATCCACTTTGTCCACAATATTTTCAAGAATCATACTTAGTTCCACCAGTTCAAAATAGAAACCATCAATCTTGAAAATGAGTATGCGTGAGTCCAAGCAACAATCACAAAATCAGACGGACTCACAATTTCATCACAAATTCCAAAATAGCACTTCATCTTTTCAAGTCCAATCGCAACAAAACGATGAACTAATCAACTACGAAAAGATGCTTGAAGCCATGACTCAGGCTCAAATCACTCATAATCATGACATAGATATGATGGTCTAAACTCTCCGTTCTCAACGTTTAACCATTTCTGATGTCGCTAACCATTCTGTTAGAGCCGAAGAATCATGTTGTTTTGGAAAATAAGATTCCATTTCAGTACAACAACTTGAACTTGCCCAAACTCTAAATTTTGAAAATGACATTGATAGTTTGACAAGTTATCCCTTTCTTGAAATTGAACTTGATAATGAATATGATCCTGAACCTCAACTCGATGATTCAATTCTACTTCCTGATTCAATAATGACTCTGGTGTTTTCACTTGATTTCAATTTTTTTCCCGAGTCAACATTGGATCCTGTGCCAATTCATCATGAAATTGAATCACCAATCTTTTATGATCATCATATTGAACTTGACCAATTTCATACTTTTGAAAGTCCCATTTACAAATTGGCAAGTTCTCATTTTTATGAAATTGAACTCAATGAGAAATGTGACCTAGATTCTCAAATTTGTCATCCAGTTCAAATTCCCTAATCAATATTGACTCCTGTTTTGTTACCTGACTTGAGTAATATTTTAGAGTCAGTTTTGATTCCCACACCTGTCATTCTTGAACTTGAATCACCAATATTAAGTTATATTCCATTGTGGGAAAATGAATGTGGACTTGAGTTTTAACTTCTTGATTTGGACCCACTTCTTGAACCAATCTCGACTCCTGAACCTTTACTTGACTTAAGTCACTTTCCTGAGTTGGTATTAGTTCCCGTACTTCCTAATTCCTAGTCAATCATTCCATCTTTTTCCACTCCATTTTGGGACAAGGGTGTTGACAAAATTGACTCCGAAATTAATTATAAAATTTGGAAATTAGATGGGGTTAAATTTTTAATAAAAACCGTTCATATATACATCATTTTAGTGGGTTATATAAGAGAGATTTCTGGTGGGTTCCTCCAAACTCCACGAAAATTCGATTGGGCCGCATTTCGTAGACCAATCAGACCACCACCGGAACCACCACCTTAAGGTAATATTTTCCTCCCTTTCTTCTTTTTCATGCATTTATGTATTAATTCATACATTGAGGAATATGCATGAGATAGGTGTGTGGGGAGGGTCTAACATAACTTAGGTTTTCTTTTTATTTAAAACAATTAACATTTTCTTTACTTTTAAAAACTTTGTGAAAATAGAAATAATATTTTGACATATTTTTTGTAAGAAATTAAGTCAATTTTAAGGAATAGTTAAATCAAAATTAGGATTTCTTATACTTGGTTAAAATAAGATTATTTATTTGATTTTTAGGGTTAGGAAGATAATTTGTCAAAGTAATTTAGTCTTGATCTTTACCTTGATAAAATATGCACATTTCATACACTTACACACTTAGGGTTCAAAAACAAAGATTCTTATGCCTTAAAAAAAATAAAAATAAAAAAGAGAAAAAATGTATCTATGAAATATAAACAAATCTAATTATTGATTAGCTAGGTGCTTTGGCCTAAGCAAGTTTTGATATTTATGCGAAAGATGATTAGATAAGTTTGAGAAAATATATATATATAAATCCTCTGATTAAGCTGGGTATTTGTACCTAATAAAGCATAAATATTCACGCCTAAAAGCGGTTCATATAATAAAATTCTTAGTTTTGAAGCCTTGTTTGCTCGAGTCCTTAAGTCATTGGGGTGTTTTCTCACTCGGTGCCCTAAGACCATTTGGTTTGGGAGTCACCGATTAGAGGCTCGTTACATGGGCAGATTAGAAAGCCTAATAGAACTAAGGAATAAGACCACAAAAAATAAAAATAATAATAATAATAAATAAATAAATAAGGCATGAGAGTTAGAGTTAAAGAACCCTTAGTCAAAATTTCACGGTCACGAAGGTGCATATGACTTAGGGTAAAGTAATAGACCAGATGAGAAGTACAATTTGACTCCTTACTTTGATTGATAACAAATTTTTGAATAGAGACTAAGTTTAGGAATGAAAAATTCGGTTTTCCTATAACTTATATATTACTTAAATCTTACAATAATATTTCAAATATTTTTCTCTTTCAAAAATGTGTTTTCAAAATATTAACACTTTGTTTCTCTTTCTTTATGGATTTTGTGGGTGCAATCCACTAAAAACCCTCACGAGACAAAACTCGTCCTCTAGGGGAAACCTAGAGGTTTAATGGCTTGTTGCACATGCTCAGTGCAATCGCGTGACCTGCGAAAGTGGTTTAATAAAATTTTGTTTAGTTGTTTTGCTCGAGGACGAGCAAAAGATAGGTATTGGGGTGTGATCGGTCACTAATATTGCACATTCATTATCATATTCTCATACTTATTATAAAATAAACTCTGCTTTTTCCTAATTATTGTTTAATTTATTTGCAGGCCCATTACTAAAGGAGAGAGAAGAGAAATGAGCCCAAAAGCCCATCAAATTCTGATTTAAATCAGAATTAATTCGAAATCAGTAAATCAGGGCAGATCAGGTCAGTTCAGAACGGTTGAAAACCAGTTAGAACAAATTCCTACAAATCAATCGGTTGAAGCCAAAGACCAAAGGCCATTTCGTCAAAATCTCGGACTTAAATTGCAAATCCAGCTGAAAATAAAAGCAAATCGCGAAGCCAGAGAGTATCACCAACAGGGTGTGGCCACCTGGCCACACCCTAACCGCGAAAACAAGATGGTGATGTTAGTGATCTAATTAAAAAAGAAAGTGGTAGATTGAGAAGGTGGAGAAATTAGAAAATGGATTTATACAAAGAAATTAAAAAGAGTGAATAAAAGAGTTGAAAGATGGTGATGTTAGTGATCTAAAATAAAAATTAAAAGAAAGAAAACCTAAAAGAAATATTTACCTTCTTTGTTAATGACTTACCATGGATTGTTGGCACGTTTACCTTGCTTCGGAGGCGATCAACGCATAATTCATAATATCGAGCCCAGTCCCCATTCGCATTACATCATCAAGACGAATAAAAATGAAATGATACAGAATATTGAGGAGGAGATCATCATCATAAAATATCGGTGACAAACACACAACAAGGCTATACCGATACTACTAGATTCGCTTCGATGCTCATTAAAAACTAAAAGAGGAAGTGAAAGAAAACAAGAATAAAGAAGAAAAAATAACTATCGATTCGATTAAATAACAATGAAAGAAAAGATGAATACTTATACTGGTGTCACTCTCAGTACAAGCACTTTTCTCATTCCTCCATGAAATTCTTCTCTCCTCTCAGTTACATAAAGAAAATAAAAATTTTCATTAAAAGAGAAAGAAAAAGCTAGGTTAAACTTATACAAGAATCTATTCTACTCTCTGCTTGATCGTCCCTCTGCCTCCGATGTATAGGGTATTTATAGGATAGAAATGGATAAGGAAACAATTAGAAAGATAGGAAGAGCTAGCTATTTCTGAATTTGAATCCTCCCCTTATCTCCAAACTTGATTTGATGTGGATATTCAATTCTGATCTGCAACTTTTTAGCGTGTTAATTGCTGAATATAACTTATCAAATGATAGAATTGTAAACAACGATCAATATAAGAGTTGTATCCCTTTAAGTCTTCTTTCTAAATCATCTTAAATCATTAAATTTGAGTTTCGGTAGCGAACGTTATAATTAAAATACTAAAATGTATTCAGTCTGAATCCGAGTCTAAATTGCTTCATCTCATCTGTTAATCTTCTTTCTATCCATTTATCCTTTTTGATTTTAAATTTTAGTTTTAAATTTGATGATCCATCTCTTTATCCTCAGTGAAACTGATAGAGTCTTCTCCTCATCCATTTTTTCTTTGAATTTGGATGATATTATCTCATCTGATATACTCGGTCTTCAGATAAGATGACCTTTAGAACCTCTGAATTTGAATTGATCCCCTTTCTTTTGAACTTTTTGATCTAATTGGATAAATCTTTCTATCTCTCTCTTTTCTTCCTTTATTACCCTATACGCCATTAAATATGAAAATACATTAATAGTAGAGTTTTATTTAAATAAAAATATAGAAATGTGACATATATGATATGAAAACATGTAACGCACGTATGTGATCACACCCTCACACATATCTTTTGCTCGTCCTCGAGCAAAATATCAAAACTAAACCTAAGAAGTTATTTAGACTACTTTCGTAGGTCGCGCGATTGCACTGAGCATGCGCAACAAGCCGTTAAACCTCTAGGTTACCCCCTAGAGGACGAATTTTATCTCGTGACGGTTTTGTAAGATCACCTAGAGGGGGGGTGAATAGGTGATGGGTAATCTAATGGTCACTTATGAACAAATAATGCGGAATTAAAACTAAGTTGACCAAATTAAAACTTCTTTTAATTTAAACACTTATGTATAACTCAAGAGTGTTGCCGAATTCCCCTTGCGAGGCTCTGGACAAGCTCCTCTAGATTCCCCTTGAATGGGTTGAGGTGCCGCGTTGGCTCTCTTGGTTGAATACTAGTGTTAACAAGCAATCCCACGCAAGTATATGACAATATAAGCACAAGGGTATATCAAGCATGTAAAGTAAAGACAATGTAAGTAATGCAAGATATAAAAGAGACTAAGTGAGAAAGAGAGCAAGAGTGAGCAATCGCAAACACAAGGGTATGTTTCGAGGTTCGAGCACACTTGCTCTACATCCCCGCCTTCGACACACGAAGGATTTCCACTATGCACGATCCAACCGGATCTCTCCTTGGTGCCACAACACCTACAAGCCCTCGGACTCCCAAGTCCCTTACACACCACAAGCCCACCGGCTCGTCGAGGCCGCACCTCAAGCTACAAGTCCTCACTAGGACCCAACAACACCAAGTCCTCACTAGGACCCGAAACAATCCGCGAACACAACCGTCCGCCTTCTCAAAGAACAAAGATGAACTTTGGTGATCACAACTCTTGATCACCTAAAATCCTCTCACAATAACACTCCTATAGAATGAATAGCTCAATGGATGCTCAAGTGTTTGTGTGAGAAAGCAAGGAAAGAATCTTTGGTGAAAAACACAAGAAAATCTCTTTTACACTCTTTGATAAAACTCTCCTTTTAATTGGAAGTATTGACTCTAATTTTGTGGAGAAAAACCCTTCAGA
Organism: Agave tequilana; assembly: GCA_038442645.1. NCBI lineage: Eukaryota > Viridiplantae > Streptophyta > Magnoliopsida > Asparagales > Asparagaceae > Agave > Agave tequilana. The sequence continues at coordinate 69,446 of JAVJIF010017465.1, forward strand.
AAGACTGGGAAAAACTAGCTCTAAGGTCTCCAAAAATCTTGGCTCAAAACAATGACAAAACCCCTTTTATAGAGGCCAGAAAAATCTGACCGTTGGGCTCTGTCAGAGCTACCGGTCGACCGGTCCGGTCGACCGGCAACGGTCAAAAATCCGACCGTTGCAGCCTCCGGTCGACCGGCCCGGTCGACCGCGCAACTGGAGAAGAGAGAAAACTCTCTGTCGGTCGACCGGCCCGGTCGACCGATAATTCCTGAGAGCAAAGCTCTCTTAAGCGGTCGACCGGCCCGGTCGACCGATCTCCAGTGCACACTGGCGTGCACGTCGTGCACGTCCGGTCGACCGACCCGGTCGACCGGCCTCTGTCAGTTCTGAAAAATCAGAACTGGCAGAACCAGAAAATAGGGATTAAGGATTGGTCTTTTGGCTTAATAAAAATCCCATAAATACTTAGAAATTCTACAAAAATAGTTTTATGATATAGAAACATGCTTGCACAAAATCAAGGCATGTTATTGAAGATTTGACTATTTTTGTAACTTGGAAATATTGGCTCATAATAAAAACTGTTTTTCTAAAACAACATGTTTTTCCAAATTTCCATCAAATACAAAAACAAGATACACTTTAAAGCATAGTGTGTATGGATATGATCCACTACACAATCAAGATGAAATATCTAGTTTTTGACAATAGGCTCTAAGCATGGTTTTGGATATAAGATATGTAAACTATGAAATACCAAAATCCAAGATAAATATTTTGTCATAAAGAAAAATCTTTTTCTAAATAAAAATTCTTTTCTAAAAAGAAATCTTAAATGAAAACTTCAATCAAGAGTGTGTGTGTGATATAGACTTGAGCAATCCACCAACTATCTATCCTTTACATTTTTATCTAAAACAAATAAAAATCTTATACCTAGACACAAGTCTTCATCCTCTTGAAGTCTTCACTTGAAGGCTTCTCATCTTCTTGACTTGGTCCAAATGCAATCCACCGAGCTCATCTCTAGATGTGTTCTTGATGCATAGGCTCGTGAATCAACCGGTGCTAGCTTCCAACTTGTCTTTAAATCCTTTGTTGAAGCTCCACACCTACTAAGATCTTGATAATGAATCTGTCACTAATTAAACACAAGATCATTAGTAATCATAACTTCATGAGTTGATCATCATCAAAACTAGGGTGATAGGCCTTTGGGCCAACAGGTTTTCAGTGGATTGCACCCACAAAATCCATAAAAAAATAAAGTGTTAGTATTTTCGAAAAGCATTTTGAAAAAAGAGAGAAAATATTTGAAGTATTATTGTAAGAGTTCAACTAATTTATAACTTATAGGAAAATCAAAATTTTCATTCCTAAACTTAGTCTCTATTCAAAAACTTGTTATCAATCAAGATAAGGAGTCAAACTGTATTTCTCATCTAGTCTATTACTTTGCCCTAAGTCATATGCACCTTCGTGATTGTGAAATTTTGACTAAGGGTTCTTTCTCTAACTCTAATGCCTTATTTTATATTATATATATATATCTTATATTTTTGGTGGTATTATTTCTTAGTTCTGTTAGGCTTTCTAATCTGCCCATATAACGAGCCTTTAATTGGTGACTTCCAAATCAGACGGTCTTAGTATCGAGTGAGAAAACACCCCAAGGACTTAAGGACTCGAGCAAATAAGGCCACAAAAGGAAGGACTTCATTATATGGACCACTTTTAGGCGTGAATACTTATGCTTTATGAGGCACTAATGCCCAGCTTAATCAGAGGAATTTTGATATATATATGTGTGTGTGTGTGTGTGTGTGTGTGTGTGTGTGTGTGTATATATATATATATATATATATATATATATATATATATAAGGCATAAGAATCTTTATTTTGAACCCTAAGTGTGTAAGTGTTATAAAGTTGCATATTTCATCAGGTAAAGATCAAGACTAAATTATTTTTTCAAGTTTTCTTTCTAACCCTAGAAATCAAACAAATAATCTTATTTTAACCAAGTATAAGAAATCCTAATTATGATTTTTTTATTCCTTAAAATTAACTTAATTTCTTACAAAAAAATATGTCAAAATATTGTTCCCCTTTTCAAAAGTTTTTAAAGGCAATAAAATGTTAAATTTTTTATTTTTAAATAAAAAATATAAGTTATGTTAGAACCCTCCCTCACACCTATCTCATGCATTGTCCTCAATGTATGAATAAATGCATAAATACATGAAAAGAAGAAAGGAAAGGAAAATATTACCTTAAGTGGTGGTTCCGGTGGTGGTCAGATTTGGCCAAGCGTTACTACCCAATCAAGATAATGTAGTGGTTCATGGAACCCACCTTTATTGACCTCTTTATGTACATAATTACAATTCCCAATATGAATAGGATCATGAAAGATCCTATCATGAAACTTTTTCCAATTACATGACCAGTCTTGAAAAATCATTACCGAGTCATTATGGTCAATACCTATGTCTAATAAAAGAATGTGACTTGGTGAAATAATTGACTTGGATTCAAGAGTGATAGGTTCAGGAACCATTACTAACTCAAGAAAATCAACTTCGGGTTCGAGAGTCAGTTTTGGTTCTCGAGTTGAGTCCAAATCAGAGAATTGAAATTCACATTCTTCTCCCATTAATGAAATATGACCATCCAAATTTGTTGATTCAATTTCTAGATTTATGGGTATGTGAATTAATGTTGGCTCCAAAAATTGGTCCAAATTGGGTAATGATACCGGAGTCAGCATAAAGTCGAAAATGGAAATTGAATCACAAGGTTGGAATCAATGTCACATTCATATTCAAGTTTAATCTCATTGAATGAAAAACTTGCCAATTTGTTCAAGATTTGAAATTGGTCAAGTTCAAATTTGTGTGATGAAATTGAGTCTTGATCAAAGTATTCAAGACACTAAGATTCTTCGTTCCTATCAATATGGTTAGGGCAATCGGGAATGGTCAAATATGTGTCAGGTAGAGTTTCCTCATTCCTATCTTTCACTATGTTGATATAACAACTCATTTGTACTTCTAGCCTATTGATAGATTGGAAAAAATTATTTTCAGATTGAATCAGGTTTTTTTCATACTCCTATCTGAGTACATAGGTTCTTCTTCTTGTTGTGGGACTTGGTACATGGAGTAAGGATCTTGGATTTGAGAGTCTTATGGGAATTGTGAGTCCATCATTTTCAGCTTTTGTTCTTGAGACTCAGTCATGGATTTTATACTTTTCATACCTTCAGATTTTTCTTCTATTGGTTGATCATGACTAGAAAAATTATAGCTGAATGTTGGAATGGTGGTTGATAATATGACTCAGGAAAGTTGTATCCCCATTAACTCTGTGAAGAGTAGTGATGATTATTCCAGTCTTGTTCATAGGATTGGGATGTTTATTAGAAAAATTGAGGAGCGTGTAAATTCTTTATTTGATTGTAAAGAAAATTATAATGGATCAATAATCCGATTACAAAAAAGGGGAGAATAATTAGATCTCCCTTTGTTTAATATTGGGTCCTTGATGTGCCGATGGAAAGTTAATCTTGTTTTTCGTTGACCGGGTGAGTGTCACAGTCTTCTGAAAATTTTCTCTTCGGGGTATGGACGAAGTAGCGCAGCTCCTGTCCAATGAAATCTCAAAGAGACTTGAGGCAAAATGAACTTGTACTCAGCAAGTCGTTAGAAGAGTCGAACTCTTTTGTATTCCTCAGCTAGAGATTCTGATTTCTCCAAGGTTTGCGATCAGGAACTCTCTACTCAACAATTCTCGACCTCCAAAAAAAAACCCCTCCTTCAGTAGCAAATTGAGCTATTTATAGGGGTTTCAGGGGTCAAACTGTCCCCTAAAAATACTCCATAATGGGGGTTAACTCCCTCATTACGTGGGCAGTTATTGACCCAGTAATGAGGGCAGTTATAACCGAGACGCGGGTTTTGGGCCTCGCGTTTTGCCATTGAGATGACGCTTGAGAAACGCGAGCTTCAAGTTCTGCATCAAGCTTCACGTGAGACGCGGGCTTTGGGCTCTGCGTCTAGGTATTGCATGGATAATTGAGACGCAAGTTTCAAGCTCTGCGTCTTGGCCATTACATCAAAGCAGAGACGCGATTTTTGACTCTCGCGTCTTGGTATTGCAGTGATGCTGAGACGCGACTTTCATTCTCCGCGTCTTGGTCATTGCAGTGATGTTGAGACGCGGGTTTTAATCCTCGCTTCTTGGTGCTGCGCTAGTAGTGATGATTAGCCTTGCGTCTGAAGTTTGGACTCTGCTTTCTGATGACTTGTCCTTAGTGATTTTTGGATAGTATACAGAACCCCCTCCAAAGTTTTTGACATTTCGCGGTTGACTGGGACGGATTTCGAAATACTTTGGACTTTGGTTGAATTCATGCTTCTCATGATTGGACTGATAATCATTTGAGATGCTCTGAGCTTTGATCATGTCTGGAATGTGATCTTCGTAAGTGTACTGTAAACCCTTTGAAGCCGCCGGAGATAATCATCGTGAGTGTCTAAATACGCAGTCCAGACCTCCTTAGTGCTCTGAGTTAGTTGTTGGTGTACTGTTGAACCAGGAAAAACAATCGTCTACTTGTGCCAGTGTATTGTTGAACTGATTGCAGAAGTGAAAATTGAATGTAAGTCTTGTGGACGCAGAGGTCATGTTGCCTTAAGAACGCAGACTTCATTTGAAGTGGAGATGCCTCTCTTACTTTGCTAAAGGGGACGCAGTCTTCGAAGTGAAAACGTGGTCTTTGAAATGAAGACGTAACTCTCACTTTGTTATATAGACACAGCTATCACTTTGCTGAAAAAACATGACCTTTAAAGGGACGCGGTTTTGTTAAACGCGAGATCCACGTTCTGGGAGCGTTGCCACGTGTCTGGTGGGGTTGAGGGGACGTCTTTCCCTTAACACGCGAGATTCGCATTTGTTCAAGACGCGCGCCACGCGTCGGGCGAAGATTGGGCCTCGAGACATGCGCCGCATATCTCTACGGATCACTGTGTCTATAAAAAGACAATAGTCTTTTAAGAGTCGTCATTAGACTCTTTTTCTTCTCCGCTGAGCCTTGCGTCGAGAATTTTCAAGAGTTAAGAAAAGCTTAAAACTTTTTCCACTTTCTTTCATCTTTGACACTGATTTCATGATTGAAATGGCACCAAAGACCAAGCATGTTGCCTCGTCCTCAAGCGCTGTCGCTCTAGAGGCTCAAATGGGTGGTCCTTGTTCGCGTTTCGAAGTTCATGAAAAACTCCATCGTTGTTGAATCACGTACAAGTTATGAAACCTGAACTTGCTAGAATCTTTTTAACAAAGTGTGTAGTGGCAAGTATAGGATCGAATCCACAGGGACTTGTTCTTGAAAATTTAGTTATTAAAAATCCCACTTTTATCTTACTCTAGTTGAGAAATCCCTTAGATGAAGGTTGGAATTTTGTTTTTTAAAAAAAAAAAAAAATTAAGATCTTGTAGAAGAAAGCAAAGCAAAATAAAAAAATATGAATAAAGTAAAAGAAAAATAAAAATATGAAGAAAGCAAAAGAAGAAAGAAATACTAACCTTTTGCGAAGATATGAATAAATAAAGTAAAAAAATGAAATTAAGAGATTGGTACGAAGGGAAGAGGAAGATGAACTGATGAACTTGTTTCTTGTCGTCGCCTTGATGTCTCCCTCCTCCAAACGATGCTGAAAATAAAAAAAGCTAATAAAAGAAAAGAGATGACTTCATGGAATCAAATATGCAAGAAAAGAATAGCATAAAAAAAAGAGAAAATTAAAGAAAGACTTAGACTAAACGCTGCAAGATCGTGAAGAAGAATTCTGAATTTTATTTAATAAACATCAAATACAAAGCCTTGATCCTCTCCAATCTCTCATTACAACGCTCAAAACTCTCTTTTTCATGCTTTTCAGCTCTCTCGTGTACTCTCTCTCAATCAATATAGGTATTTATAGAAAAATAGTGATAAGGGAGAGCGTAGGGAGATGGGAAGAGTTGGCTATTTTTGAATTTCAATCTTCCCCTTATCTCCAAACTTGATTTATCCAGAATTTTGATCTGCAGCTTATTAGCGTGTTGATTGCTGAATATTGCTTATCAGATGATAGAATTCGAAACAGTGATCAACTTAAGAGTTGTAGCCCTTTAAATCTTATTTCTGGATCATCATAAATCATTAAATTTGAAATTCAGTAGCGAAAGTTATGATTAAAATGCTAAACTGTATCCAATCTGAATCCGAATCTAAATTGTTTTATCTCATCCGTTGATCTTCTCTCTATATATTTATCCTTAGCAAACCCAATAGGGTCTTCAAAAAATTATTTTTTTCTTTGAATTTTTATACTATTATCTTATCTAGTAAATCCAATCCTCAGATAAGATAGACTAAAGATCTCTGAATTTTAGTCGATCCCTATTTGATTTGAACTTTGGGTTTGTTTGGATAGGATTCATGTTTATCTTCTCTTTTATCATCCTGAAAGAATTAGGACATTAAGACAAGTGAGTTTGTAATGATTTATTATAGAATATGTGTAGGAATGTAATAATGTTTATGCAATATGTGTGTCCAAACACACCCCACACTTATCTTTTGCTCGTCTTCGAGCAAAACAAAACTAACCTAAGGTTTTTATTGGACCACTTTCGCAGGTCACGCGATTGCACTTAACATGTGCAACAAGCCTTTAAACCTTTAGGTTACCCCTAAAGGAGGAGTTGTAGTCTCCTGAGGGTTTTCAGTAGATTACACCCACAAAATCCATAAAGAAAAGAAATAATTTGTTAGTATTTTTGAAAATACATTTTGAAAAGAAGAGGATATTTGAAGTATTTTTACAAGTATAAAGCAATTTGCAAGTTATAAGAGCATTGAATTATTCATCCCTAGACTTAGCCTCTATTCAAATATTTGTTATCAATTAAGGTTAGGAATAATATTGCATTCTCATCTAGTCTATTATTTTACCCTAAGTCATATGCATCTTGTGACCGTGAATATTTTGACTAAGGGTTCTTCAACTCTAACTCTTATGCCTTATTTGTGTATATACTGGTGGTAATATTCCTTAGCTTTCTTAGGCGTTCTAATTTGCCTATGTAATGAGGCTTAGTCGGTGACTCCCAAACCGGACGGTTTTAGGGCACCGGGTGAGAAAACACCTCAAGGACTTAAGACTCGAGCAAACAAGGCCACAAAACTAAGGATTTATTTGGTGAAATGAACCACTTTTAGGCGTGAATAATCATATTATGAGGCACAAAAATCCAACTTAATCAGAGGAGTCTTATTATATAATATATATCTTTTTTTCTTTTTCTTTTTTTCTTTTTTTTAGGCATAAGAATCTTTGTTTTTTGAACCCTAAGTATGTAAGTATATAAAAGATGGATATTTTATCAAGGTAAAAATCAAGACTAGATTACTTTTTCAATTTTTTCTTCCTATCCCTAGAAATTAAACAAATATTCTTATTTCAACCAAGTATAAGAAATCCTAATTGTGATTCTCTTATTCTTTAAAATTAACTTAATTTCTTGCAAAAATAAGTCAAAGTATTATTTTCCTTTTCAAAAAGTTTTTTTGTAACAAAGAAAATGATTTTTTTAATATTTTTTATTTTATTATTATTATTATTTTTAGAAAACCTAAAAGAAAACCTATGTTAACCTTCTCCGCACTTATTTCATGCATTGTCCTTAGTATATGAATGAATATATAGCATGCTACAAATGTAAGAATGTGAAGGGTAGATAGTACCTGATGAGGACGAGTGGATGTCATCCATCATTGTCTAGTTAAGAGAAAAATACAAAAACTATTATACATAAATGGATCCCTGGTATGTATAGAGATCAATCCTGATAAACAGGATCTTCCAGAAAGATTTCCTCCACTTCTGGGCTCAGATACTCATGGTATGGTTTTAAACGATGGCCATTTACTTGAAAAGTGGTATCATCCGTGGTATTGTGGATCTCAACTGCACTATGTGGGTGTACCTTATGAACAATGTACGGACCGGTCCAACGGGATTTTAGATTACTTGGAAAGAGATGTAGATGGGAATTATACATCAAGACTTTTTATCCTAGCTGAAATTCCTTCCGAGTTATGATCCTATCATGCATAATCTTCAGACGATCCATGTACCATTTTGAACAGTAATATGCATCGTTCCTTATCTCTTTAAGCTCATCCAGTTGAAGTTTCCTAGACTCTCCTGCCTTGTCTAGATCAAAATTTAGGCGTTTGATAGCCCGTTATGCTTTATGTTCTAACTCGATAGGAAGATGGCAAGTCTTGCCATAAACTAACCTCTATGGAGACATTCCTATAGGAGTTTTGAATGCAGTTCTATACGCCCATAAGGCATCAGTCAGGCGAAAAGACTAATCTTTCTAGTGGTGTTCACAGTTTTCTCTAGAATGGTCGTAATGACTTGATTGAAACTTCTACTTGGCCACTAGTCTGTGGGTGGTAAGGGGTGGCTACTCTATGGTTGATGCAATATTTTCTCATTAAGGCTTCAAATGTACGATTGCAGAAATCTTTTCAACCATCGCTGATGATTGCACGAGGAAAGCCAAAACGAGAGAATACATTCTCTTTCAAGAAGTTTACCACAACTTTGTGGTCATTGGTTTTACATGATATCGCCTCTATCCATTTAGAGACGTAGTCAACTGCTACAAGGATATATATATATGGGATATAGGAAAGGGACCCATGAAGTCAATGCCCCAAACATCGAAGATTTCGACAACTAATATTGGGTTTAACGACATTTCATTCCGGCGTGCAATCTTCCCTAATCTTTGACAACGATCACATGATTGACAGTAGACATGAGCGTCACGAAATAGAGTGAACCAATAAAAACTACAATGCAAAATTTTTGCAGCAGCTTTTCTTCCCCCTAACTTGACCTCCACAGGCTGGTCATGACAAAATGAAAGAATGCTCCTAAATTCTGAGTCAGGAACGCAGCGTCGAATGATCTGATCGGGACAGTACTTGAACAAGTATGTGTTGGCCCAAAGGCCTTCCACTCTAGTTTTGATGATGATTAACTCATGTAGTTATGTATACTAATAATCTTGTGATTTTAGTTTCAGATCTTTAATCAAGATATTAGTTGGTGATTGCTTCAACAAGATGGTTTGGAAGCTTTCATGTGGTGATTCCAGAGCCCGAGCATCAAGATCATACATTGCACTTGTTGGAGTCTAGGTCGGAGTTTTGGAGTTTTGATCGAGTCAGCTTGGAGATGGCGCTCTACAAGAAGACATCGGTACCATAGTTTTAGTTTGTTTAGATCCATGTGTAAAGATTAGAATAGTATGATATGCTCAAGTTCACAACACACACGTTTCATGTTTTGAATATTGGTTTTGGGTTTTTCGTTTTGGTTTAACCGATCTTGGTTTCATGAATAAATAGATTAAAACAAGTTTAAATGGTTTTATGTATAGTAGATTCATTCTATATACATGCATGCTTAACTTCCTAGACAAACTTAGCTTT